>JACEEZ010020712.1:52539-69154 GCA_016584305.1 Chionoecetes opilio | reverse complement strand
TCCTGTAGAAGAAAAACAAAACCACAAAAGGAAACTGAACAAAACAAAACAAAACTATATGCAAGCATGCAGTTCTATTACCTATCTATTTCTCATACACCACATTCTCTCCACTCGATCTCTTTCACTGTCCTCAATCATCCGTACCCATTCTCTTGTCTCACCATCACTTCATCACATACAGTCCCAGCACAATAACATCCATTCTTTCATGTCCTTTCACACCTCATTCATTTCACATTCCCTATTTAAGTAGAAAACCAACGCAATCACGCATCTTCATTCTTACCCCGTTATACGTCTCAGATCTATATTGACTATAATCATTCTACCGCAAATTGTAAAACATCATTCGTTCATATTTCTGAAATACTATCACATTATCATAAGACTGATCTTAATAAATTACTTAACGTATTACTGAAACTAGTGTTCATCAATGCTAGTATGCTAACACATGTACACTACGGAAAAATATAGACTTACTTTGACCCCAGAGTATGTCGACGTATGTGCAACATTGTTAATTTCACAATAACTATTTCTCCGACATGTTTCGGTGACATTGACCCTCAAAGTTCGACCAACAGTCAACCAAATGCAGTCGCGAAACTGTCCGACGAACGCACCGTGTCGGATACGAGACCACCGAGAGACAAGCTGGTAATCGCCGTGACGTCACCATAAAGGCCATGTCACTACGAGTAAATTCCTTCCGGCATCTTTGGTATCTTGCTACCAAAGATGCCGTACTGGTGCAAAAGTGCGCGACTTGTCCAAACAACGTAAATTCGCTACAGCATCTTCCTATATAGCTAAGATCTTATTCTTCTATCTTAGACTACTCTGCTTCTACGGCATCTATAAATGCCTTCCCTTTCACATTTCCCTTGAGATAACCATATTTATAACCTTGCTTGAATTCTATCAAGTAAAAATAAACACACTTCATATTATTCGGTTCTATAGTAAAACACACGTAGTCTATAAATACTATTCATTTCTTTTTATCAGTTAAATATTTATAATTCAACATTTTTTCATATATATATTTCATCAACAACTCAACTTAATATATATCTACCGTAGGTAAATCATACGTAATTTTATTTATTAATATATTATAATATATATATATATATATATATATATATTATATATAATATATATATATATATATATCTATATATATATATATATAATATATATATATATATATATATATAATATATATATATATATATATATATATATATATATATATATATATATATATATATATATATATATATTATGAGATAAACAAAATGGTATTTTTTCCTCTTTTTTGCCTTTATTTTTCCCCTTTCGAAGCCAAACCTTCCCTCAAACAGGGAAATTGTCCTGCATTTGGCACCACAGGCTCCAAAATGTAAACAAGGATGCCGGTACTGGAGGCAAAAGAACGAACATGCGCGACTCCGCGTTTGCTACCAAAAGATGCCGGTATCAGGCGTCAAATGATGCCTGATACGCTTTTGCTACCAAAAGATGCCGGAAAAAGTGTCCGTGTGACATGGCCTTAAAGTAATCGTCCAGACCATTTCATCATTCCTGATTTAATGCAGTCAAAATATAGCCATGATCGAGTATATCAACAATATGTTGTCACATTTTGCATCCAGTCACCCGTTTTTAAATGATCCGCATTCAAAATCTGTAAATTCCCCGTGCTCTCAAAACACAACTGTTTATCAACAGACGACGCACCATGGGTCGGCGACGTCACAACAGGGAGCCTCCCAGCACCGCCTGATACATATGCGCGGAGACTCTGAGAAAAATGTAGTACTTGGGGAATTTGGGTGTTTCTGATATTTTTTTTGTGCGATGTGGCATGTACTTGCATCCTGTGTGGGTGCAGCGTGGGGGCTGTGCCTTTACCGAGAGCTTAGCACCCATTTGCAAACTGTGGGGCGACGATATATGTGTGCAGATGTGTGCAGCGGCGGCAAGCGGCGGGGAGCGGCGGGTAGGTGCAAGGTCACCGAGATGAGAGGGCTGCAGTACCCTGGCTACTACCAGCCGCTCTCCGTCGCTCCAAAGGTCTGCACACATATATCGTCGCCGTGTGGGTTGTGAATGGGTGCTAAGCTCTCGGGAATGGCACGGCTTTCTTGCCGTGCCCATGCAGGAGGCAAGTATGTGCCGTGTCGCACAAAAAATATACCAGAAGCACCCAAAATTCCCCAAGTACTACATTTTTCTCAGAGTCTCCGTGTGTCTGTGTCGGGCGGGGCTGGGAGGCTCACTCGTGTGACGTCGCCAGCAAGTTTCGCGCCACGGCTGGAATGTGGCTGTTGTTTTTCCCGCGCTTTTTACAAAAGTCATGTTTTTAGGGAAATAAGGCGTGAAAATGAATAATTTTTTGTGGATTAGGTATTTTGAATGAACATTCAACATAATTATGCAAAGAAAAAATGGGTCTGGACGATTACTTTAAGGATACCACCCGCTCCGCTCCCCGTACAAGTTAACCTACCTAATATAATGTTTATCAGTATAAAAGATATACTGTTATCTTCGGAAATGTTTGTTCTATAATATTATCAAATAAAAAGCCGTAAAACACACAAAGAAAATGCCATTATGAGACTTTCAAGAAATATGCCATTATGAGACTTTCAAGAAATATGCATTAACCTAAACTCTTCGCCATTTAATATTTTGCGCGCAAACATTTTACATGGAGAATATCAATAAAAGCGAAGTTTATTTATCTTTCCATTGATATATTTCGTTTAGTGCTAAATGAATTAGCGGCATGCATAAATTAGCGTTAACTAAATATAAAAAATCATGAAATCGGGTAATTTCCTACCTAATATATGTTTATCAGTATAAAATATATACTGTTATCTTCGGAAATGTTTGTCCTATAATATTATCAAATAAAAAACCGTAACACACACTAAAGAAATGCCATTATGAGACTTTCAAGAAATATGCATGAACTTAAACTTTTCGCCATTTAATATTTTGTGAAAAAACTTTTTACATGGAGAATATCAATAGAAGCGGAATTTAATTAGCTTTATTAATTGATATATTTCCAGGTGAAACATACGTGAGTTTCGACAGGGGATGCTTGCAGCCTATGTTGATCTCAAGAAGGCGTTTGACTCAGTGCATCGTGAGTCACTCTGGGATCTTCTGCGACTTCGCGGGATTCCTGCAAGGACTATTGGTTTGATAACTGGTCTGTATTCTGGGACTGTGAGTGCTGTGAAGTGTGGGGCAGGTGTATCCAGCTTCTTTCCTGTGAATACAGGAGTGAGGCAAGGGTGCGTCCTTGCCCCATCACTTTTCAACGCTTGTATGGACTGGGTATTGGACAAGGTTGTAGATCAAAGTGATTGTGGAGCATCCGTCGGTAACACCAAGATCACTGATCTTGTTTTTGCCGATGATGCAGTAATCTTTGCTGAGTCGCTGGAGGTCCTGGTGATGGCTCTCGAGGCGCTGCACGAGGAGGCAAAGCCTTTGGGAATTGAGGTCTCCTGGCTCAAGACCAAGGTCCAGGTATTTGGAGACTTACTAGATGAAGCAGTACAGTTTGTTCATGCGTGTGGCGAGGACATTGAGATCTTGGAAAGTTTTACATACCTTGGTAGCGCAGTCCATAATGACGGCGGGTCACGTCAAGAAGTCTTACGGCGGATTGGCATAGCCCACGGTGTTATGGACTCGCTCAGCGGGAGTATTTGGCGTTGTCGGTACCTGTGCAGGAGGACAAAGATCCGGATCTTCAAGTCGCTTGTGATCCCCGTCTTACTCTATGGTTGTGAGATATGGACACTAAATAGTGACTTGAAGAGACGAATCAATGCCTTTGGTAATAAGTGTCTTCGCAGAATCATGGGGTATCGCTGGGATGATTACGTGTCAAATCAGCGATTGCACCGTGAGACTGAATCGAGGCCTATTACCTGCATAGTCCGTCAGCGCCAACTTCGGCTATATGGGCATGTGGCATGCTACCCTGAAACCGATCCTTCCCATCGGGTTGTATCTGTAAGAGACAATCCGGCGTGGAGGAGGCCAAGGGGGCGCCCACAAGGCTCGTGGCTGGGGCAAGTTGATGTTTCTTGTCGAGAGCTGCTTGGTATGGGAAAGGAGCCTGCATGGGAACTCGCGTGTGGTGACCCCCGGGAGTGGCGTCGTAGGGTGGGCGAGGTGACGCGCCCCCCGGCGTATGCCCCCAATGATTGATTGATTATCATCTCGGTGGCCACGGTGATAGCCGCCTTAGCTCCCTACGGGAGTGAGATTTGAAGCGTCAAGACTTCAACAAACACCAAAATACAAGTTGTATCACTATATTTTATGTTTATTGTGTATTATAGAGCCATTTCATGCTTGTCTGTTTGAAATGTGATGTGTTTATTGCATCATTGACTCCATATAGGCCTCTTCCATTTGTGCTCAAGCTGCATGAACCAGTTCTTTCAGTTCAGGGTTGGGTTCTGGGTTCAGGGTTGGGATTCGCGGTCACAAATGGAACGCAGAAACCCCATTTTGTTTACAAACATACTCGAGCGCGAGGCAATTTAAGAGAGAGAGAGAGAGAGAGAGAGAGAGGAGAGAGAGAGGAGAGAGAGAGAGAGAGAGAGAGAGAGAGAGAGAGAGAGAGAGAGAGAGAGAGAGGAGATAACGAGAGAGAGAGAGAAGAGAGAGATAACGGAGAGAGAGAGAAGATAACGAGAGAGAGAGAGTAGAGAGAGAGAGAGAGAGAGAGAGAGAGAGAGAGAGAGAGAGAGAGAGAGAGAGGAGAGAGAGAGAGAGAGAGATGAGAGAGAGAGAGATAACGAGAGAGAGAATAACGAGAGAGAGAGATAAACGAGAGAGAGATAGAGAGAGAGAGAGAATAACGAGAGAGAGAGATAACAGAGAGAGAGAGATAACGAGAGAGATAGAGAGAGAGATAACGAGAGAGTAAGAGAGAGATAAGAGAGAGAGAATAACGAGATAGAGAGAGATAACGGAGAGAGAGATAACGAGTGAGAGAGATAACGAGAGAGAGAGATAACGAGAGAGAGAGATAACGAGAGAGAGAGGGATAACGAGAGAGAGAGAGATAACAAGAGAGAGAGAGAGAGATAACGAGAGAGAGAGATAACGAGAGAGAGAGAGATAACGAGAGAGAGAGAGATAACGAGAGATATAACTCAGCTAGCTGCTATGTGAAGGGATCATATCAAGTTTAAGATCGCGGGAACGCATGGCCTCCACCAGCCATGTATGCCTCTTTTATGCCGTCTGACATCCTCTCCGACTCGTGCATGCGGAAACCTTCACGATAACGAGAAATAGGGCCCAAGAGGCGACCATTGTTTGTTATGAACTGAAAACTCTACCCAAGCTACCCACCAATGAATAGCCAAGTAAGCTACCCACCATACCCGTAGAGAAGTTCACGGTTGATGTTGGAGTCATAAACGCGCTTTTGCCTCGGACCCAGGTTTTCTGTGCGCAAATGAACGGCCTGAATTCTTGGGTTCCGTGAACTGTTCCTGAAATGGCGCAATGGAGAGGCCTTATATATATATATATCTTATTTATATATATATCATCATATTTAACATACAATACCTATACTTGTAATCAATTCATATTAAGGGTCAACCTAATATATTAAATTATATGTCGGTGTCGCTTCTTGAATCAAAACGTATAGTTCTTATACAAGTTTGGCCGCGGTGGTGGTGGTGTCATTGTCTACGTAACACGCAACACACAAGCTGTAAATCGCTACATTTGAAGTGTCTCCTAAAATTTATTTCTCGGGCTCTCCAAACAGCTGAGAGCAACGGAGAGGGTGATGGCCAGATCATGCGAGGCGCTGCTCTGTGATTGGTCAGCAGATTTTTCGCCCCACATCCCTAGAATATGCCTAATATTCCCCGCTCACAGAGGCCCCGATCACCGTTACGGAGTGACAGCTCGGTACGAGCAAGATAAAGAGACAGAAGAACGTCACATCCCGGGGCGTTTCCGGGGCAAAATCAGCCTTTGTGCGCATACGTCAATGTTATCGCGCAACGGCGCACGGTTCCAATTTTTATGGCCTCACCGCCGACCGAACACCTGACACCTGACACCATGACACCTGCACCTGACACCTGACACCTGACACCTGACACCTGACACCTGACACCTGACACCTGACACCTGACCTCTCTCTCTCTCTCTCCTCGTATGCTCCCACTCTCTCTCTCGTCTCTCTCGTCCTCTCCGTCTCTCTCTCCTCTCTCTCTCTCGCTCGTCTCTCTCTCTCTCTCTCTTTCTCTCTCTCTCTCTCTCTCTCTCCTCTCTCCTCTCGTCTCTCTCTCCTCTCCTCGTCATCTCTCTCTCTCTCCTCTCTTCTCTCTTCTCTCGCTCTCTCTCTCTCTCCTCGATCTCTTCTCTCTCTCTCTTCTCTCTCTCTCTCTCTCCTCTCTCATCTCTCTCTCCTCCTCTCTCTCTCTCCTCTTCTCTCTCTATCTCAGTCTCTCTCTTCCTCTCTCTCTTCTCTCTCTCTCTCTCTCTCTCTCACTCTCATCCCGTATAAGCCACCCATATTCTTTACCTTGATCAGTAATTGTGTACTCGAGAGAGAGAGTTCTAGCTAGCACCAACTGGGGAAGACACTCCTTTGCTTGTGCCGCTGTTGCCGTTAGCGGGACAGAGCAAAGTTCATTTCCACACTGCATGCAAGGGCATGCCTTATTTTTCCTTATGTTCTTATGTTCATACCATCCTCCCTTCCCTTACCTTCTCTCTCCTCCTACCTTCCCCTACTCCTCCTCCTCCATCTTCTCTTTCACTCTCCCCTCCCTCCTTCGCCCTCTTAAGTCTTATTGACGTCACTTCCACCACGCGGCAAAAGGAGGTGACGTTCACTTCTGTCTCTTTACCTTGGGTACGAGCACAACCTCAATCCCACCCCTCGTAAGGTTATTGTAGCCATACAGTCCTAAGTTGTCCTTACGAGGGATTTCGACATCCCTGCCTAGTTAGTTTGTCCCTTCTCATACGCTGTCTTTAGTTTCTCTCTGTAGTGGTCTTTTTGACAACTCCACCGAGGGGGGGGGTTGTCACCATTATGTATTGCCCACCTTGGGCGTGTGCTCTACAGTCCTGTTACTCCTGCTGCACCACCCACATTAAGTGGGAAAAATATATGAATGAACAAAAATAAAAGATTTAAGAAAATATGTAGTACTTGGGTTGGAAACTGAATGACAACGCGTTTAATAATAATTTCTAATTATAATCATATTTAACTTCGTTACTGTCTCATTATGTAGTTATTATACATCACAGTTTATCCTAATATTAAGTCCTTCCTTCCTCCTACGATACGCACGCGAAATGCTCAAGTCGTTATCTAATATAGTTTACTATCTTGGTAACTTCGGTTGCACTGTCACCACATTAACGATACGCACATTTATGCTCAGTCGTCATCCTGATCTAGGTGTACTATCTCTGGTAAATAGTCGCACTGTTCCCCTTTACGATACGCACTATGTAATGCTCAACGTCGTCATCCTAATATAGTTTACTTCTGTGGTAACTTCAGTTCGCACTGTTACCCCTTAACGATACGCTACATGTACTGCTCAAGTCGTTATCCTAATCTAAGATGTATACGTATCTATCCCACTTCAACGTTTCCCTCTCACTTATTTTTCTATTTCCTCTTTCTCCTTGTCCTCACCCGGCTGGCTGTGAACATGTAGTAGTTGCCCCCTCTGCTAATTTGTGAGCGCTTGGCCCCCTGGTCCGCCACGAGCATCGCTACTACCTTGGGACCACTAATTAATACACTTTATTAGTCCTGGTCAACCAAGGAATCCCATAAGTCATGTCTACTCTCTAGTTAACAAAACATTTCCATAACATACCTTTACCAAGGGCGAGAATGATCCCTTCCCCCCACAGGCGACTAACTCAATGAACGTCGAGCTGCTTCTAAAATTATCCTAACCTAGAATCCACCGTTCTCACCTCGTTTTCGTACTGTCTAATTACTACTGGCTTAAAATTATACCAACCAGTGATTCAGGAATGACGTGAGAAATTCTCGTAGCTTATTGTACTTATGTGTTATTTACATCTCTTCCCCTATAATGTAATTTCTCGCGTTACATAGCTTCTCCCCCCCAAAAAAATCCTTATGCCTCAGTCCTTCCTGCAAGCCCTACCGGATATGCTAACTAAAAAATAATTGTTTTTTTATCATATACATCCACTAATTTTCATATAAATTTATCTTAGGATCGTTCTATCACTTACAAACAAATTTCTCATCTGCATTTTTCAATTCTTCGCACAAATTTACGCAAATGAGATAGTATGTATTCTTAACCTTGTCACTTCCCTCACCAAGAGTAATTTGACCAGTTTAGGGAATACGTATTTAATGTAATGCCTTCACTCCTTGAAATGAGAAACCTTCTCACTTTCTCTTATTTGTCAAAGGCCGAAGCCCTATAGAGTCGCGAAACTGGACTCGTCCCCTCTAGTCTGTATGGTTATTTTCTTTTATCCCCACTAATCCTGGGCGTAGGTGCGTAGGGGGAAATCACGACATGGATTTACTCCATACCCTCAATACTTGGGATAAGGCGCACCTCCGCTTGAGGCATACATACTCCTGCGTCTATCCACCCAACGAGCAAAGCTCAGAGCCAAGCAATCCTTGGGTCTAACGAAACCTAGCGGTTTAGTGTTCAGTGCATCTGTGTGCACCCTAAAGCAGAATTTCTAACCTTTACATTTCCTTTCTAGGGGACCTTCCATCTCTCCCTCCTTCTCTTCTCTCACTAGAGAAAGTGGTGAAAATTAATCTCTTTCTCCACGAGAGATTAACACTTCTGTCATATAATAAGTCACGTATCTCTTCACTGGCATCCTCTCTCAGATGGGTGTTAGTGTACCAAATTCCTCCTCCATTACTACCACTCTAACGCAACTTTTCTAAGGGGCTATATATACTGCCACACAAACCCGAAAGTTGCTTACTTGTAGGGCGCCTAGTTCTACATGAGCTGTTAAGTGTGGAATACAAGCCCCCCCCCCTTCCCCCCCTATCACACATTCATCATCCATCCACTTCACACACTCACTATCCACTTTCCACTCGGCATCGTTCCACACTGTATCCACACGTGGATGTTGTCACATCACCCACATCCACACTACTTCCAGCATCCTACATCACCCATAAACACACCTGCCTACGCGCTACCCACATCACTTTCATGTCACAGGCGGGTTTTGCTGGGGTGTGCATGTTTCATGTTCCCTTTTCACTACTCCGCTTACGGCTTTTCCAGGCCCATCACTAAGGTCTTTATCAGCGTCTATGTTAGCATGTGGGTAACCCTGGCCTACTTTTACGTTAGTATCATCTACTTCCCCAGCCTAGCGAACTAGTCATAGTCACTACGCACTCTATACACTATATGTACACCTATACTCTGTACACCCCATACTGTACAGTAATGTGATCACTAGGTAACTGGCACTTGAAAAAGCCAACCAACTAACAAGGCGTTAGTTAGCACGTGGGTACGTGAAACCCTCGAATGGATCCCACCGCTGTCCCCCATTATGTAGTGTTCATGTTTGACACTCTCCACCGTTTGTGCACCATTATGTAGGCCCACCTTGGGCGTGTGCTCTACAGTCCTGGTTACTCCGCTTGCCACCACCCACATTAAGTGGGAAAAATATTGAAAATGAACAAAAATAAAAGATTTAAGAAAATATGTAAGTACTGTTTGGAAACTGAATGACAACGAAACGCGTTAATGTATTTCTATATTATAATATATTAACTCCTTTACTGTCTCATTTGTAGTTATTATACATTCACAAGTTTATCTTAATATTAAGTCTTCCCTTCCCTCCTAGCGATACGCACGCAAATGCTCAAGTCGTTATCCTAATATAGTTTACTATCTTTGGTCACTTCGGTTGCACTGTCCCAACATTAACGTACGCACATGTAATGCTCAAGTCGTCATCCTGATCTAGTGTACTAATCTCTGGTAACTTCAGTCGCACTTTACGGTGGCTTTAACGATACGCACAGGTTAATGCTCAGTCGTCATCCTAATATAGTTTAACTATCTTGTGTAACATTCAGTCGAACTGTTTACCCCTTAAACGATACGCACATGTAATGCTCAAGTCGTTTTCCTAACTAATGTATGACGTAGTACTATCCCCACTTCCAACGTTTCCCTCTCACTTATTTTTCTATTTTCCTTCTTTCCTCCTTGTCCTCACACGGCTGGCTGTGACATGTAGTAGTGGTTGCAGCCCAGAGTCTGCTAAGGTAATGGTGATGCGTGGCTGTTGGAGCCCCTGGGGAATTACCCGCCAACGATATCATCCTCATAGTCCTAAAGGTGGCCGGGGGAGGCGGAGTTGGGACCCTAAGTAATACACTTTATTAGTCCTGTCAACAAAGGGAATCACCAGTAAGTCAGTCTACATCTCTAGTTACAACATTTCGATAACATACCTTTAACCAAGGGCGAGATAGCACGTCCCCACAGGCGACTTAACTCATGAACGTCGAGCTGCTTCTAAAATTATCCTAACCTAGATCCCTCCCCGTTCTCTCACCTCGCTTCGCTACGTGGTCCTAATTACTACTGTCTTAAAATATACAGCTAAACCAGTGATTCAGGAATGAGGCGTGGAGGAAATTCCTCGTTAGCTTATTAGATACTTACGTGTTATTTCATCTCTTCCCCTATTATGTAATTTCCTCGCGTTACATTTCTCTTTCATTTCCTCTTATTTTCCTCTGGTCACCCTCAAAACTGTTGATTGTTCTTTTTGCTTCTTCCCACATTTCCATCTTGCAACAAATACTCCCCCACTATCTGCCTCTTCATCCCCTCCTCTATTATGGTTTGTTGTATGTGCTCGCACTTTGTTTGCATACGCATCATACACAACGCTTATTGGGGTATAGTAATTTTACCTTGCAGGAACGCCGAACTACCCGGTAGCGTCATAAAGCGAACCAAGTTTTTTCAGAGGTACTTTTAAGATTTTGATCTAAGTCAAAATATTTAAAAACTTTTTGCCCACTTTACTTTCCTTGAGTTAGAAGCGTTGATTGGAGGGTTAAAGGCTTATCATTGGATGGGCCTTCGTCCTTAAACATCATAGTGGCTGTTACTGAGAATAATGGCATTGGAAAAGGAGGAGAATTACCCTGGAAAACTGGGTAAGTTGTCCCCCGGCATTTATGTTCCGGGACTAGCAGGGTAGTACCGGGGCCTAGCATAACTTCCATTTTAATTTAAACGGCTCGTGTATTCTGCCTGAATTTTTTGTAAAATTTTAAAAAACTAACAATTTTTTTTAAGCCCCTTAGTAAAAAAAAGATGGCGCGTACAGTGTCACCCGCACACCCCTCTTAGGGTTTGTTTTTTTTCCCCGGGGCTTTTTTACCATTGTAATGGGCAGGGTAAAAAAAATATACCAGGACATTCAAGGGGGAATGGCCTGTTTCAAAGGGTTTTTCGGACGCACGAAATCGGATGCACGTCACGGTTCTATGGGGAATGTGGGTTGTGCAGGTTGGCCACCCCCAAACCCGACGGGGGGGTTTCAAATGGGCCCCACCATCCCTACGTCGGCCCTTACCCCCGAGTGATGACTGTTTGAGGGGCTGCAGCAAGGCCCCGCATCGGCAAGGTCTCCGGGGTGATACTTTGTGGGGAGGATTTTTATCTTGCTTCCCGGCACAGCGGATTCTCCCGGGAGAAACGTCCCCTTTTCCCAATGAAAAATGGTTTTTTAAGTAAACGGAGCCCAGAATATGAGGTTCTGTCAAAAGAAACCTGAACACCAAGGCACCCCCTTCTGTATATGAAAGGGAATTTCCCAAAATTTTTTAAAAGATAAAAAGACTTCTATCAAACATGTCACAGAAGTTACAAAAATTTAAGAACCTGTTTTGGATGGGCTAGGTCTGGGCCCTTGTGTTATACGAACTGAAAAACAACATGTTTGGGACAACAAACACAGAGGGGTGCATGAGGCGTCAAGCCCTAAACCTCTGGGTTTCCAGTCTGTAAACTTTTGTATCCGCTGTATGACTAAAACATCGGGGGCACTCTCAGACCCATGAACAGCTCAGAAGTGATTCCTGAAAAATCTGTTATTATTGTTGCCACAAGAATGGATGAAAGCATCTTGTTTGATAATATTTTTTCCTGGTGCGAACTCTGCGATTTCAGGTCTGGTGACACTTATGGTTGTTGCTGATGCTATTTATAAAAAGGGGAGAAGAAATAATGAAATTAGGCACTGCCAAAAAAGTACTGTTCATCATATTTCAAGGGAAACCTGGGTTACATAGGGTCCTCCGAATGTCCTGGGACATGGAGAAGGGTCAGTTCCCTTTTGAGCCACAAGGGAATGAACCAGACCAGATGTCGAAAGTTAATTTTACCCACATTAATTCATTTATTGAACTGTCGCAAGTTGGACTAGGAGTAGTCAGGAAATGTTAGTAATCTTTTCTTTCATACTGATCCAATTTCAAATTCTGATCCAGTTATCAAAAGTGAAACTGATGGGGTTCTGAAGTCTCTCCATTTGGCTGCTGATAAATCTGATTTTGTAATGTTGAAAATGTTGAAGATGCAGCTCTTCCTCCTGCTTCCCTCCAGAGTTTCCTGAAGAAAGTAAACATATCAGGAGTTGTTGTTGCTGACCACAAGGAAGGATTCGAAAATAGATTTTATGAAAGTATTCTTGATAATTACCTCAATGTAAACTACACTCAAACTCCAGTTCAGATGATGCAAATCAAATGGAAGACAAGTATCATTTACACATATCCCACATAGCAAGTGTTGTTGCAACAGCAGTTTTCTCACACCTTACGGGCTCTCAACCATCATCTTTGATAACTGTCAATCAGACACTAGCTAATGACCTTATGTACTGTTACATGAGAAATGTTAGTTGTCAGATGTTCCGTGAGTATGGTGAAGCATTGCTGTTGAGTGACTTCTTTAATGACAAACCAGCAAAAATGTATGTGAGCGTGAAACGAGGAGAAAGTGGACGTACAATAATAACTAACTCTATATTTGCAAGTCTTTTGGGTGAAAAGAAAGAAGACTACAATAAAAGTACTTGTACAACAGACAGTTTTTATCAAGTCAATCAGTTTTATTACTTTTCATCAATAGAAAATGGAACATGCTTTCAGTCAACTGTTAGGAAGACAGAGGCCATGAGCCCTGCCTTTTTGATGGATAATTATGACTGGCAATCTGGAGAGTATTCCACATGGACTGAAAGTGGATGGCAGTTGACTGAATTGAGAATATTCCTTAGCCCTCAGTAGTGCAGGAGGTTGCTCTTGTGAGTGGTGGAGTGGTGTCATTGTTTGCTGTCGCTAGACTTGTTTATTTCATGAACTCCAGAGCAGACATCCTCTTTGCTGTGATAAACCCCCCAGCAGCTTGCTGAGACTGATCATTCTATTAGTGAAAATGTTTTGATTTATGCCATGCATGTGTATGTTTTCTTCTGAGATGTTTCTACTGAATTTATCATTGTAAAGTCTAAATTATTTGTGCAGTATCAGTAATGTAGTACTATATATGTATATATATGTTATAGCATTTTAGAGCAGCAATATTCCCAAGAAAAAACTCATACCTATTATCATCATCATTGAAATAATCAGAAGGTTCATGCAATTGTAATCATGAAAGATGTCTCATGATAATTTTGTTCGATTTAGTTCGGCAAGACTTATGTTGATCCTACTTATTTACTAAAAGCATAGGAAGGATTTTTGCATGTTTTATACTTATGATCATAAGTATAATATACCTAGATATATAATATACCATAAGTATAGTATACCTATGTCTGCAGGAGCAGACATAGTGAAGCTGAATACCAAGTCACACAAACATCTTAAAACAGTTAAAAATAACTTTCTGAAAAATAAACAAAAAATCTAATTCAAAAAATTATTTGTTTGAACATTTGCTAGCCATGACGACTTATCTGTGATTCTGACCAAACGAATACCAACTTATGGAGGTTTTAGTATATATATATATATATATATATATATATATATATATATATATATATATATATATATATATATATATATATATATATATATATATATATATATATATATATATACACCACACACTCACACAGTTACTTGGCCTTTTGTTAAGAGCAGTAATGTAGATACATTAGGATCATTGTGCATTTCATATTCGTGTTTGTAATTCATGCACTCAGTGATACTTTACTAGATTTTATAAATCAAGTCGTTGTACTTTGTGAATCAGGCATTTCATTGCACGTGTGCTGTTGGTCATTGGTGATATTCCTATACTATGGTCAGGATAATATCAATGCTTAAATCTGTTGAATAATTTTACTAGATGGTTGTGGAGTTTCAAAGTAGACCATCAGCATTGTACTGTAAGTGACCACCTGCCATTTGAATTTGGCCATTGCTGGGACTGAGACTAGAGTATGTTAAATCAGTAATTCATAGCATGTACCTGCTGCGCAGCGGTACATTTTTACAGAGCTGCCTGTTATCACTGTTCTGTTGCCTTGGAGTCAAAATGGACAGAAGACGAGATGGGAGGCAAGTTATTGTTGTGGGGTCACTGGTGACAGCAGTAGGAGGAGGTAACAATAAATTAAGTAGAGGGAAGGGACTAGGTCAGTGGATTGCTCTCCTCATTAGTATCACCTCAGACAGCCCTTCTGCCAGAATATATAGGTGAAGTATGACTCTTAGGCCCAGTTGCAAGAATTGGACGTTTTCCATCATGTACACGATCGTGCGTGGGGTCGGGATTGCCGACGTGGTCAATCCTCATGGACGGCAATAGAGCCCCCATTGACATGAGGACCCGACTCGGGAGAGTAGGTGTACCAACCCGTGCGATAAATAGAATGATAATATTTACTATAAAGAAATTCATTCCTGTCATTTCTATCATGAATTATTGTTTTCTATAACATAAAAATAAACTAATACTTGTATAAGCAATGCTGTTTTCAATAGAAAGAGGCAGTACGAAAAGACTTCACAAGTTCTGAGGTTGGTTATTTGAGTTACCATGACAATGCCACGATGGCATTCTAGATGAATCTCTCTCTCTCTCTCTCTCTCTCTCTCTCTCATGGTTACCATTAATTTGCGTTTCTAGATGATTTTAGTCAGTAATGCTTAGCCATATTACTTATTATCATTTCGAAATGGTAACTGCATAAAAGTAACATATACATTCAATCATAGTTAAAGTGCTGTTCACTTATATCCCTGCGGGAATACAGAGCGGGTATTGGTGTTGTTTAGGGCTGCGGGGATCCGTTGAGGAACCATATAGCCCTGGTGATGTCCTATGATGCGTTCACAGGCGTGGTAGTTGATCAGTCTTCTTCAGGAAGACACAGGTAAGGTAGATGACAACGTGTCGTCGTGAAGGGTGGATGGGCTCTGCCCGCCCGATATCTCCCGCCGCTGCCAATAGGTGGCGCGGACATCCGCTTGTCTTGAGTTCACGGCAACTGAAAATTATGAATAAGCTGTCTTTTTGGCTTAGTAACCGCGTTGATTCTTCCTCAGAAATGTGTCACATATTGAATATGTTGATTATTATTGATGTTCAATGGAAGTATTTAATAATATATGGTGCTCATCGATCATCTCATCAATAGGGGGTTACCGCCCGACGATTTTTTCCCGATGGGGCACACGAATGGGGTGAAATGACGCTGTTCTTGAACCTGTGCAGTCGGGCATTCCCATGCCGGGACCCTATAGGGCACACGATGAGACCTTCTTGCAACTGGCCCTTAATTTTATGAGTTTGCAACAACTAGGCAAACTAAGAGTTCCCACCTTATATATTGTAAACAATGTTCTTGTCTTATATTCCTTATTTTTATATAAAAGGTTTAAGTATCTATTAAGAACAGACTGCAATCATACTACTGTACTTAAATAGCTGCTATGTATACGAGCAGTGATTTGTTTATGCATGTTGATAATCTGCATACTAATGCTTCTTATAAAAAATATATAATTGGACCATTGATGTTGGTAGAATGATTGATGCAGCAGACTGTTAGTGATTATCTTTACTACACAGTCACTTGTTCTATGAATTAGAATGACCATTTAATGAAATGGAAATGAAACAACACTTAGTCCATAATCGCTTTATACAAATGTGTCTCAGAAACCGGTTTAAGATCAGCGGTCTGCATTTTTATATAGGTGCAAAGCAAATATTTGATTATATTTTTCTATATGATATGATGTGTAATTGGTTGATGCTAATCAAATGTTCATGTAGCTGTTCTTTCATTCGTATAGTGTGTTTGCAGGTCAGACATCAGACAATGTTTTTCACTCTACACTAATTATTAGAACAAGAGAAATAGACCAGCAAATTGTTACTCTGTGTTAGCTGAGAGGATGTAGAAAAGGATAAATTCATAGATATTGTGTATGTTTGAGATGAGAGGTAAGAGTTAATTTTAAATTTTA
>JACEEZ010020712.1:17539-42539 GCA_016584305.1 Chionoecetes opilio | reverse complement strand
GCTTACCTACTGACCCACTGGGGTGGCTATCATAGTTGCCTCTAAACAAGTGATATATATGATTCCCACCAAACATTTCTATGTGAAAATACTGATGGATTTCAATAGATACCAATAATACACGGTGATTTGTAGATACATTTGTCCCTTTGGGTATCTGTATCAAGGCATAAGGCAGGAATGTATACAGGAATACAAATGGGCAAATAAATTGGACAGTAGCGCTTTAGATAAATGCATTTCTGGACACACTAAATGGGGTATAATTTCGAATTGAGCACTAAAAAGCTAAAAAATGTACTTACATAGCTGAATGTTATTTCATCCAGAAACGGTTAGGTTAGTTAAAATAAGAGTAACGAGATGGAGCGTGCTCGTTTTCTATACATTTTGATGTGTTAAGAATGATGGTAACATTAAAAATGTCCGAAATGCCTCATTTTGCATTTATCCACTCCCCCCTAACAATCCTAGGGACCCGTCGGGAATGCGGGCGGGAAGTGGAAAGGAGTTTTATGGGGTAGTAGATTATGTGGATGGACGTAGAATATATCCGGTAAAAAATCTTATGGGATGATATAAGGCTGAAAATACATAAAAATATAAAATTGATAGTGTAAGGGAATTACCTATTATTCTTGTAAAATCTCTCGTTAAATCTTTACAATGGTAAAACTGCTGCTTAATACAATACATGGACGAGTTGTAATTGTATACATCGACAATTTTTAATGTGACTATCATTCTTAATACATAAAAATACATGGGAAAAGAGCACTTCTAACCTCATACTCAATTCCTGGTTGGAAGTATCAATTCCCAAAATATTTACTAAACCTAACCTCACTATAACCGAACCTACCCTTGCCAATAATCTCCATGCGAGATGTAAAGGCGGGAAAGGACTTGAAAATTTACCAGGGTTAGGTTAAGTTTATTGAGGTTAGGTTAGTATTTTTTTTTAGGGGGGGTGCTCGCTAAGAGGTAGGTTAGGTTATAGGGGATTAACTTTTTTTTTTTTAGTTCCAAGGGGGAGTGTTTAGGCTGGTTGGGGGGTATCTCTCCCCCATTCATAATTACGTTTAGAGGATGTGAAGGGGTCTGTGAAGGTCTGGAGAGAAAAAACCCACTAATAAGGGCGGGATAGGACTCTAGAATTTACCCGATTTCAAAAAAATTTTAGGTAAGCAAAGACTACCCAGAAATCAGTGGTGTCCAATAACGAAATATGTACCAAATGGGTAATATAAAAGACTTGTGACGGTATATGTGCAGTTTAAAACAATATATGATTGGTGGTTTTAAATCTAAACGTTTCGTTCTCACATAAGGAATATTTCTAACCTGTATTACCCCTGTCGGAAATTAAAAAGGCTAATATTTAGATTAGGTTTGGTTAGGTTAGTTAGAGAGTTAGGGGTTATAATGGACGAGAGTTTCACGGTCGTTTTCAGAGACACCAACTATTTTCTCTTGGCCTACAATAGGTGCTTGTTCTAATGGTGCTAGTTTTATTTGCGCAAACCAAAAAAAAAAAAAAAAAAAAAAAAAAAAATTTTATTTGGGTTTAAAGGGTTTGGTTAGGTTTCTTTAAAACCTGTAAGGTTTGGTTTAGGTTTTGGGTAGGTTTTTTTTAAAAACCTGTAAGGTTAGGTTAGGTTAGGTTTTTTTAAAACCTGTAAGGTTAGGTTAGGTTAGGTTTCATTAAAACAAGGTTAGGTTTCATTAAAACAAGGTTAGGTTAGGTTTCATTTTTTTTCTTCATTTTTTTTGGTTGCGCAAAATGAAACTAGCACCATTAGAACAAGCAAACCTATTGTAGGCCAAGAAAAAATAGTTGGTGTCTCTGAAAACGAAAAGTGAAACTCTCCTCCATTATTTCCGAGTTAGGTTAGGTTTTGTTAGAAAGTTATATCAGGTTAGTTTGATGGTTTGATTAGGTTAATATTTGATGTTTTTGCAAAGGAGTGTTTTTCCCCGTCAAAACATCTAAAAAGTTTATTAGTAGGGAAAATTTTTATCACTTCTTCGAATTGCAAAACACTCAACTTTTTTTAGGCTTGTACAGTAAAAAAAAAATATTCCATTTGGGAAAGCATCACATATTAAGCTAAAAAACTCAAACTTCTCTTAAAAAACTTGCAAGTCATAAACTACACTTTTTCCCGAAGCTGCATATTTTCCCGAAACTGCCTATTTCCCGGAACTGCATATTTTCCCGGAACGCATATTTTTTCCGGCAGTGCATATTTCCCGGAACTGCCCTATTTTCCCGAAACTGCATATTTTCCCCAAACTGCATATTTTTCCCCCAACTGCAATTTTCCGAAACTGCATATTTTCCCGGAACTGCATATTTTCCCGGAAAATGCATATTTTCCCGCAAAATGAATATTTCCCGAAACTGCATATTATTCCTTCGCGATCCAGCCTGTACCTTTTAATAAGGTCAGCATCATCATACATATCCAAAAACGTCTTTTAGGCTGTACATTTTGACCTCGGAAGGGATTATTTCCCGTTTTTGTGCGTCCATCTTTGGGCCCAGTGAAGACTTGAGTGCTGGAGAAAAGACTTGAGCATGCCATGAAGGACACTTAACTTTGGTGCCGTTAAAACATACCTAAATCGGATAAGCATTTTTGGTAAATTACTTAAGCATTTCTTTTAAATATTAAGTGTAAGATCAGCAAATTTTCGTTGTAAAGTACGCTTAACAATACTTATCTTTTGTTTATGTCGGCCAGGTTTTTAAAGTCAACCTTTTCGAACAAATCGATTCACGAACAGAATTTCAAAACTCATAGTTGCACCGGTTGCGTACGTAACTCGGTTGCTGAACAATATTTTTATTATTTTTTTTTTTTTTTTTGCATCATAAGGGACGGGCCAAGGGAAAAAAAACAAAAAGAAGTAACACAAAGCCTGTTTAGTTGCCCAGTCTTATAAAAAAGACAGTAAGAGAAAAAAAAAGTTATAATAAAAAACATTTATAATAAAAAATGTAGAATATAATATTTATTGCATTAAGGCTTTTTAGATGAAATAAGCTAAAAGGTTTAAAAAAAAAAGGGACTTTATTTTGGGGGTCGGGAAAGGATTAACCCTTTTTATTTTGTTTCTTAGGAAAAATGTGTCGGTTCAAAAAAATTTGGGTTTTTTAGAACAACTTTTGGGAACAATTATTTTAAAAAAACCGGGGGCAGTTTTAAAGGGGGGCCGAAGATACGAGCAGTTGGGTTCCCGCATACTTTTAAAGCGAAATCTCGATAACGAAACACATATCTAAGAAAATTAGGTTGGTTTCCAGGCCCCATAAATTTAAAAAAAAAAAAAAAAAAAAAAAAATGTTTTCAAGCTAAAAAAATATAGCAAACACAAAAAAACACACAGGTCATTTTACCCACACTGTACTCCCTATTGTAAAAAAAAACATTTTAAAAGGAAAATAGCACACAAAATAACAAACTAACTTAATTAAACAAAAAACATGCTAAAAAGCAAAACAAAAGTTGTAATGTATGCGACCCCGCGTGATACAAGAGAAGGTAGTGTAGCGGTCCAAGGCTGGAGCTGCACCCCTTTCTAAACCCCTAAAGGTTAGGCTGCGCCAATGTTTTAATTACCTTGGCAAGCCGCTAGGGGTGACCTGACTGCAGCCCCCAAGGTTGGAGCCGCACCCCTGGCAATTTACCCCTAAATGTCAGGCCGCCCATATGTTAAATTTCCCCCTTGGGTCAGGTTTGCTAGGGGGACTCATGGGGTCAACCAAAACCCTTATCCAGCCTGGGAGTGGTGGGGTAGCATTTTGAATTGATAATTTTACTCACCCCTTTTAAATGTGTATCTTTGGATTTTCGATTCGATTTTGAAAATAAACCCAAATTTTACACCTTCGTATCATCGGATTCTTTTATACCGAATGCTCGAAACGGGACCCCCCTGTAATACAGTCAAAGCTTTTTTTCGAACGTCTCATTTTTTGAAAAAATGGGGTTCACGAACAGAATTTAAAAATCAAAATTTGCACCGGGCCATCGAAAAATCGGTTGCCGAACAAGCTACTCGAGAAGAGAGCGGGCAGAACCAAGATGGCCCAAAAAAAATTCATAGGGGGGGGAAACCCCACAAAGCATTACCGTATTTTACGGCTTATAAGACGCATTTTTTCCCCTACAAAAACCCCCTGAAAATATCGCGTCTTAAAGACGAATTTGTAAAAGGTTAGTTTGGTAGCTTTTCAATTCAGCCCTTTTATGATTAACCTCGTATTTACTTGTTACAAGTTTTTTGAAACCATAAGCTTTAAAATCAACAAATCTGTTTCCGTGTGAATTTTACTACGTACAGGCGGGAGTCATTCGCCTCGGCAGTTTGGGCGCCAACAGCCATCCGTGTAAAAGGGAAAAATTTTTGTTTTAATTAGGTAAAGGGTTTTTGTAATTTATGTACAGCAGCCACAAAAATTTATACACGATAAGGAAAGTTCAAAACAATACGTGGTGAGGCACCGAGGGAAGCAATTTGAGGCACGGGGGGACGTGGAGGGTTTACATCAGGACGACAAAGCCAGACCAGCGATTTGGGACGCTAGGGGGCACGCAGCTGACACACCCCAGAGGTTTGTTTTCACTCCGCCCTCCCACCTGGTGTACAGTTTTAGCCAGCCAACTGTTTACTTTAAACTGATACAAGCTAGAAAAAAAAAAAAAGGCTGATGAGCAGGCTGAATGAAGATAATGAATATTTAGTGTGTTTTTGTGTGAAAATGTTTATAGACAACAGTTTTTGGGGATCGTTTTTTTTTTTTAGAAATTTTTTTCCAAAATCAGGGTGCGTCTTTCGAGATGCAGGTTTATAGCCGAAAATCGGTCCCCCCTTTTTTTTGGGGAAGCCCACTTCGGTGATAACCGAACCACAGGCCCGGGTAGGCGTAGATTTTTGGGGGTAAACGTGTAGCTGGCCCAAAGACGCTCGAGATGAACAGGAGAGGGAAGAAGTCCCGGCTCGCTTATTTCTGTTGGTATGCTATGAAATATATTTTTCTAGGGAATGTAGAAATAAATGCATTCAATTTCATTTTTTTTTTAAAATGGTAAAGAGATGAAATACAACAAGGGTCTCATCAGTCTGGGGCGCGGCCGCGGGCAGCCCGCAGCATCATGAAGCCTGTGAGGTGGGAATCAACACCAAGGGGGGACTCTTTTGGGAATAAAATTAGTAGGGGGGGGGACACTTTGAGGAATTGATCTTGGGATATCCTATGGTGCTATGACAGGCGGGGAGCTGACCCGTTTCTAGGAAGGCACAGGGACAGCGGATAATGGGGGGCGTGAGGGAGCAGGGCAGGAAAAGGCGGGTGCCCGTACTCCCCCAGCGGGAAAACTCCCTTTGGGAATTATTTAAGAAGAGCGAGGACCCTTTTAGGAATCCAGATCAAAAATGATATCTTTTTGGTCTATCACAGGGGGGGGAGCGACCGTCTTTTTCAGGAAGGCACTGGTGAGGCGGATAGACGGGTTTTTTAGAGGGGGCGGGGGGGTAGGCCGCCGTCCCTGCCACGGGAGGGTTGGGGAGGGTTTTTAAAGTCTTTAAACTTTATTATACAAAAATAGTGATTTTGGGAGATGTTATATAACGTTCATTATCTAAATCAATGTGCACCGTTGGGATTTAAAAAGGGTGATTTAAAGGTTATGATGAGGTGATGGCGGGGCGGATTGATGAAACCTTTTTGCGCGGGGGCCCCCCCATAAAAAAAAATTTATTTTTTTAACCCAAACACGCAGTATGCTGAAATACAGCTAAAAAAGTTAAAAAAAAAAGGGCTTTTTTTCCGGGGGCTGGAAAAGGATTAATTTAATTTATATTTTTTCTTTGGAAAAAAAAGTTTTGGTTTTTGAACAAAACAGTTTAGAACAACTTTTGGGAACTAATTATGTTCGAAAACCGAGGGCGTCTATATATACAGTCAAACCTCTATATAACGGACTAAGGGGGAAGGAGTGGTCCGTTAAAGCCGATTGTCTGTTATAGCGAGGGTATTTTCCTAAGGGTGGAAAAATATATGAAAAAAACGGAAAAATAGTGAAATAAATGAGAAATAATTACAAAACACAACCAGACTGTGTAGCTATGTGGAGGTAAACAGTGACTGGCACTACATGCTGAATTTGGTCTACTCCTACACGTGAAATAAATGAGAAATAATCACAAACACAATTGACCGTGTAGCTAGTCAAGCTCAAGCTCTAGTGAAAGGTAAACAAATTACGACGAGCCAGATTTCAGCCGTGGCTTCCAAATGTATTGCTTATTATCATGACATGCTCATTATTATATATATTATATGGTTGTGAAGTGCAGTTCTATACACGTGTCACTATTTAGGTCAGTGTAGCACTGCATGTCACCTAGATAAGGGTGATTTAGGGGTTGAGTTGACAGGAGACGTAGCAGCGGCCACGCCATAACACTAATAGTCCCTATTTTAAACAATACATACCTTCTACGTGTACCACTAAATCACTAGCAACACAGGCTCCTTCCTTATAATATTATATCTTAATATGTGATACATCAAAACTCCTTAAAACCCAAGCATTCCAAAGTAAAATGAGAAAATAATACAATTATGTTGAGTTGACAATTCGAGCGGCGATAAGCGGTCTAATAAGCGGTGTATATTTATGTGCGTATGAATAGATTTCTTGTATATATATTTGGTACAGGGTACTGTTTTAGAAATGGTTATTAGTCTTGCATTAACTTCTGATCTATTCATATATTATAGTTTTTTTTTATCATAATTACTGTTCTTGTTATTGAAACTATCAAGATTACTTCAATCGGTATCTTTATTACTATTATCATTATCATTATTATAATTAATTATTTATAATTATTACTTTGATATTCAGTATTGATATTATTGTTACTATTATGATTATTATTATCATTAATTATTATTATTATATATATATATTATATATAATATATATATATTATATATATATATTTTTTTTTTCTTCTCATCATTGTTATTGTCAATGTCATTTTTATCACTATTAATATTATCATCATTATTATCATTATTGTCTTCTTTTTACCATTATTGCTATTATATTTATTTTGATTATTATCACTATTTATCATAGTTATTATTATTGAGTCTTATTATTTTTACCATACACATATTTTTTTTTTCTTCATTACCATTATTAGCGTTTTATTTATATTTATTATTATTATTATTATTATTATTATCATTACAGGTATTGTTATCTCTTTTCTTACTTAAATTATTAGGTATGTCAATGTATAATTATCAATAGTCCACTTAAGTCCATGAGAGACAGCGAAATTATCATAGCATGAGGTCCATAAAAGAGCTTAGGCTTAATGGACCATGGTTTATACGACTGTATAATTGATTATGAACAATATTGTATTACACCAAGCCAAATAAACTATCAAGTATCTATGACTGTAGTATCAAGTATCTATCAAGTATCAAATCTGGAGATGTGAAGTAATATAAAGGGGGGAAAAAAACAAAAAAAACAACAACAACAAGCAAATGGAGTCCTTTATATCCGAAGTCCGTTACATTGAGGTCCGTTATATCGAGGTTTGACTGTATACCGTATTTTATGGCTTATAAGACGCTGCATCTTGGAAGACACACCCTGATTTTGGAAAGAAATTTATAAGAAAAAACCCACCCACCAAAACTGTTGTCCGATATAGTAATTTTCACACAAGAACATACTATTAATTATCTTCATTCAGCACTGCTCATCAGCCATTTTTATTTTCTAGCTTGTATTATTTTTTTTTTTTTTTCTTCACATTTGTGCCTATAGCGCCTGTAGACAGTTGTGACCCAGGGCTCGGATGGTAGGCTCTGGAGGTTCACTTGAGGGCTCTGATGGTTGGTCCTCGCCCGTGGTGGCACAGGCAGGATTCTTACAGTGACACCTGTGATTAGAGGCTAATGCCGCCCCCCTGTGTCCTCCGATGCACTCACAATCGAAGGTAGAGTTGATGAGCAGGGCATGTGGGTGTTCTTAGGTCACTCGACGGTGCAGAAAGGTTTTGGGTTTCTTCGGGGATCTAACTCGGGTCACCGAGAACGCCAGTCGGAGACGCTAACCATTCCGCTACCACCTCCCCGAATATGCGAAAGTATGCGATAGTATAAGTAAATTGTTATGTTGGCTGGCTGAACATGTACACGCAGGGCAGACGGCGGGAGTGAAAAACCCTACCGCGGCGGTGTGCAGCTGCATGCCTGCCTGGTGTGCTGATCAGCTGAGTCTGGCTTTGTTGTCCTGAGTGTAAACACCTCTCATGCCCTCCCGTGCCTACGTTGTCCTCCTACGTTGCCTGCCTCCTGTGCCTCACCACGTATTGTTTGAATTTTCCTGTATGCGTGTAGTATTTGTGGTGGCTGCATGTACATAAGTATACAAATTTCCATCTAATGTACCAAACAAAGTTCCTTATACACGTAATGGCTGTTGGCGCTAATCTGCCGGGGCGGAAAGGCTCTCGCTAGTACCGTGTAAACATCACAGGGTGAGGACAGATTGGTAGTTGATATGAATGTCTTATGGTATTATTATGCATTTAGTGGTGATGGTGGAGGTAGTGGTGGTGGTGGAGGCATGTTGTGGTGGTTGTGTGGTGTTGTGTATTTACCTAGTTGTACCTAGTTGTAACATACAGGAAAAGAGCTATGCTCGTACTGTCCCGTCTCCAAATCTACTATTATCCAGTTTGCCTTTGAAGTCCTGAATACTTCTTGCATTAATCACTTTTGCATCAAGGTTGTTCCAGGCTTCTATGCTTCTATACGAGAAGCTGTATTTTTTTATATCCCTCTTGCATGTTGTCCTTTTCAATTTCTTCTCATGACCTCTTGTACTTCTGTCGTCCCACATAAACAGATCATTTCTATCAATTTTTTCCAGACCCATTGATGCTCTATACACTGCTATAAAATCTCCCCTTTCTCTTCTTTTCTCAAGTGTTGGGAGTTTTAGTCTTGAAAGTCTTTTTTCATATGTTAAATCTCTCAGGCTTGGAGCCATTTTTGTGGCTGCTCTTTGTATTCTCTCAATCTTCCTTATATCCTTCTTTTTATGTGGTGACCAAATCACTGCAGCATATTCCAATTTTGGTCGAATCAGAGATGTTATCAATCTCTTGATCATCTCTTCATCCAGATATTTGAATGCCATTCTTATATTCCTCAGCAACTGGTATGTATCTCCTGTGATCTTGTTTATATGCTTCCCTGGTGACAAATTGTCCTTAATCCAAACTCCCAGATCTTTTTCGACCTTTGTTTTGATTATCCATTCGTTTCCCATCGAATACTTTCCTCTCTGTCTCTTTTTGCTACTGCCCATTTCCATCACTTTACACTTTTTGGCATTAAACTCCATTTCCCATATTTGACTCCATCTGAAAATCTTATCTAGATCCTTTTGTAGGTTCCTCACAGTCCTCTTTACTTTCTACTTTTCTTAGTAATTTAGCATCATCAGCGAATAAACTCATATAACTGTTTACTCCTTCTGCCATATCATTTACATAGACCAAGAACTTCACTGGGGCCAATACTGATCCTTGAGGAACTCCACTTATCACACTGCACCATTCTGACTTTTGATCTTTTATTACTGTTCTCATCTCTCTGTTGCTCAAAAAGTCTTCCATCCACTTCAGCAAACCACCCTTCAATCCTCCTACATGTTCTAGCTTCCAGAGCAGTCTCTTATGAGGTACCTTGTCAAATGCCTTCTTTAGGTCCAAGTAAATGCAATCGACCCACCCTTCTCTTTCCTGTGTCACATCGATCACTCGAGTAAAAGCTCAATAGATTTGTTGTACATGACATTCCTCCTCTAAATCCAAACTGGCCACCTGCAAGTGTGTTTGTCTCTTCCAAAGTGTGTGTCTGTATGTATGAACTGAGAGTTGAAGCCGCGCGTGAGGGTGCCAGTGGGGGCAACCTTGAATGCGGGTGGGTGGGTGTGGGGTATAGAGCGGGAAGTGGTGCCAGGAGGACGTACACTGTGTGCCTCCTACCTCACGAGTCGACCAGTGAGGAAAGAGACGTCTTGAGAGAAAGACGCGCCGCTGCCGGGAGAGGAGTGGCCGCCAGACCCTTTGTGTAGCTCGTTCATGTCCCTCGGTTGCCTCCCCTTGGGTTGTACTCTGTTTATTGTATCTGGACTTTATTCAGTAAATGCAAGAAAAGAGTCGGAAGTGTTTCCTTCGTCTGTGTTGATAAGGACTTCGTGGATTGTGATATACAGCTCGCTTCTCATTCGCATACCGAACTTTCGTGTGCTTAAGTACGTCAAGCAGTGGTCTGTAATGCCTGTCAGACTCACAGAGACACCTGGAGTGTGTGGTGAGGTCGAGGGCGTAACAGTATTCTAAATTTTCTTAACAGTATATACCGAGGTTACATCATATAAGAGCTGAATTGAATAGCTACCTAAGCTAACCTCCTACAACATTCGTCTTGGAAGACGCATAAGTGTTCTTCGGGTTTTTTTTTTGGGGGAAAAAAGTGCATCTTATAAACCGTAAAATACGGTATATATATATATATATATATATATAATTATATATATATATATATTATATATATTATTATATATATAATATATATATATATATATATAATATATAATATATTATATATATATATATATATATATAACTATATATATATATATCCGTATTTGCCGGCCATAAGACGCAGTTTTTTCTCTTAAAAGGAATGCAAGTTCACCCTGCGTCTAATGCGGCCATATTAGCGAATGAGAGGTCGGGCAGAGAATGCAGAACAGCCAGTGGTGTATTACTAAAGGGGTCTGGAGTGATCTGTGTTGACAGTAGTAAAAGGAGCACAAATTTGTAACTGTGTTATCAACAGTAATTCATAAACATACTGAGAAAAGTTGGAGTTTAAGAGAAAATAAGAGCTGGTGGCAACAAGATAGCGATGTTGTTGCCAAGATGGCCGTGTCAGATGTAAACATCATCCACCCCCCTCTGCTGCTCTCCATTGTAAAACGTCTGATATCTCAGGTCTGCCGCTTCACTGGATACTTCACTCGACGAGGCCTCCGCGCACCCACTATGGGTCATTACAGCTCAGACTCCTCCCCGCACCCATGGAAAAGACAAACATCCTGCATATTAGATGTCGCCTTAATTAACCCGCATTCGACTCGGGCCACACAAGTTGACACAACAATTGGAAGGAGATGATAGAAGGGAGGCAGAAAATGGTGATGGAATCTTCGCTGGAATGAGTTTTGTTGATAAATGGAATAGTGAAACAAAGAGTGTGTTAAAGTTTTATTTGAAGGAGTGTGAGTGGTGAGAGGGTGGTGTAGTATCTTGGGGAGTCTGTCTATATACACAAGGATGGAGAAAGGGCATCGTGGCTTTGTTGTTTATTTGACAGCGAGTCATTGTACAACGTGGGGACAAGAGGTGCGTGGCGTGTGTGTCTCTGTGTGTCCTGTGGCTGACTGAATTCCCTGGCTGATGTTGCAGTTGTGTCGGCGAGGACAAGTCAGGTCAGCGTCAGGTCACCCTCGGTCCTCTAATCCTGGTTCCAGACAGGGGGGTGGCCTAAGCCTATGCAGGTGTGTATGTGCGTGTGTGTGTTAGCGCCGCTACAGTGGTAAGCAAGGTGGGATAGGAGACATCATAGGCCTTTGTACCACCTTGACCCCTCAATCCTCACCCCTGTACCTCTACGGATAAGGAAACTATGAAAGAGTGCTAGTAAAAAGGCTGCAACGGTACCTGTAGGACAAGTCTTCCACACGGTACACCAAGACCAAGACCATCACGGCACTACACCGTCCGCCTCAAGGCCGAATCACACCATACCATCATGGTGACACGGCACCGTCTCATCACATCCGTTATAATTTCTTACATTCAAACAAATAGACGTGTTACACTAAACGGTGCGCCGCCGTCACGGCTCCAATACATCACCGTTCTGTCACGTAATGGTTTCTGGGGAAGAATATTTTAACGTAATGAGACTGTGCCGTTCTGAGAATTGTCGTTTTCTCAAGATTTTATGTACCCAAAACAGTGTCTTTTAGAGTTCAATTCCTCTTCTTCATCCAACAGAAGTGCTATTAATGCAAATTTCTTCAACCATAGCTTCTGAGGCACCATGTCTGCTTAGAGGGTGAGCAGGAACTGCCGAAAGTGACGGAACCGTGACGAATAGTGTGAATACAAGGCACGGCTGACGGAACACTGCCGTGATTTCAGAGTGTGATTTCAGAGCCTTCACCTGTACCTTCCTGAAGAAGACTAATCAACCCTCGCGACTGTGATAGATTCATAGGTGTAAACCAGGGCAAAATATCGTCGATCCCGACAACGATGCCTTCAACAATTACAACAATAACACGGTAGAGATGGTTACCTACAGTGTTACTTAAATATCTTCATGAGTTTTTGTTATTGGACAACCACCGATTTTGAGGCCGAAACTTAGTCTTCCTGAATAGTTTTGATGTGTTTTGAATTAATCTGGCTCTCGCTTTTGTCGGACCCGCAAACATTGCTACGCTTCACACTGCCATATTATTGGAAATTTTCGTTTTTTCTCTATATCATCTGTTACTAAACCAAACCCCACCTCTAACATAACCTAACTCTAACCTAATCTGATTTAACCTAACTTAACTTTCTGGCTGAAATAACGGTAGATTTTCGGTACTACGTGTAATGCCATTATTATTCAATTGCGCCATGGGAAATGGGGCTCAAAACACTCAGAATGAAGAAAGCTACACGATGGTGTCGGTAAGAGTCCTAGGACTTTTGAAAGCCCACTACCAAAATAATACCAAAATCTATACTGCAAATTTCCACAAAGTCTAAACACATAGCAGAAAAGCAACAAAGGCATACCTACAACATTAAATCTAAGCTATATGTCATAGGTAGATAATATTAGAATATCAATTCGTGGGGGCATCCTGCAATATATTATGATTTATGACCGATTTTGGTTACCCTGTCATTCCCTTTACATTTTGACTAGTATGATTTTTCATTCACATTCACTGCACAGTGAATATTGTATTTAGGTACAGGCTCATAATCATTTGCTTTCCCCTACAAATCCTTTTTTTTAATAACATTTGTTAAATTTACAAAACTAAAATATTTCTTCAAAAACCCCAATATATTTTTTTTCTTCAAAACATCCTTGTAAAATAGGGGTGCGTCTTATGCGGAGGTGCGTCTTATGCGCCGGCAAATACGGTATATATATATAAAATAATAGATATATATATATATAATATATATATATATATTATATATATATATATATATACTATATAATTTTATATATAGTGTATATATATATATATATATTTTTATATATATATATATATTATATATATATATATAGGTTTTATATATATATATACACTACCCTCCCGAGTTTCGCGCTTGCTTTCTTCCGGAGGCAAGTTTCGCGCTTGCTTTCTTCCGGAGGCATAGCGCGAAACTCGCGGATCGCGAAACTCGGGTATTATAAACCCTGTAAAAATGCTTATTTAGTCCGTTAATTTTTTTTTTTTTTTTTTTTTTTTTTTTTTTTTTTTTTTTGTGTGTGTGTGTGTGTGCCTACAGCGCCGTTAGGCAGTGACCTCCAGGGTGGGATGGTAGGCCCTGGAGGTTAACTTGAGGGCTGTGTACCTACCGTATTTTACAGCTTATAAGACTCACTTTTCCCCCAAAAATATCCTGAAAATGTCCCAAGCCCCTGTCCACCCAGCAGTGAATGGGTACTGGGTGTTAGCCTAGGGTTTTTGTGACCCGCCCCCGGGTGGTGGCTTCGGCCAACACTACGTAGAGAAGAGGAAGGAGGAGAGGAGCTTGAGCTTGAGCTTGAGCTTGAGTTGGGAGTTTACCCAGCGGATGCTGTTTTGGGTCTGAGTGAGTGAGCCTGACACATATCTTGTTCAGCTGATGGTTGTGTGACAGTGTTATACGACAATAACACTGTCACAATGCCTAACTCTCTTCTCTCCTGTCTCCTCCAGTACCTCCAGAAACCACAGTACCACACACGTCATGGTTAATCACTTATAAAGGAGTATTTTGTGGTAAATAATAAGGTAAGGTGCTACTTATTTCGAGGTGTTTCCTATCTTATGCGCACACGGCTGCTCCTGTAGAGAAAACCCCAAACAAATGGAAAAAAACAAAGCAAAACTACATACAGCTATACTAAGCCTATTATTATACTATACTAAGCAGGAAGGAAGGAAGATGTGTCCTGTACGTCTCTTATGGGAGGCGGTAGCAGAGTGGGTAGCGTCAAGATATATGTCAAGCTCGAGCACGAGCTTGACAGACGACCTATAAAGTGATACTAAGCAGAAAAGGTCACAAGAAGAAGAAGAAGTCTCCGAGTGGCGTTCTCGGTGATCCGAGTTCGATCCTTGATGAGGGCTGTAAAATCCACTTAAAATCTTTCTCTGCACTGTTGAGTGGCCTAAGAACACCACATGCTGCCCATTAGCTCTACCTTCGATTGCGAGTGCATCGGAGGACACAGGGGGGCGGCATGAGCCTCTAATCACCCGGCGTCACTATAGAAATTCTGTCTGCGCCACCACGGGCAAGGGCCAACCATCACAGCCCTCAAGTTAACCTCCAGGGCCTACCATCCCACTCATGGAGGTCACTGCTTAACGGCGCTGTAGGCACACACACACATAAAAAAAAAAAAAAAAAAAAAAAAAAAACGTGAAACTCGGGGATATAATGCACGAAAGTCGGGATGGTAAGAAATTTAGGACTCAGCGCGAAACTCGAGGATCGCGAAACTCGCATAGCGTGAAACTCGGGAGGGTAGTTGGTATATAAATTTAAAATATATATATATTATATATATATATATATAATATATATATATAATATATATATATATTATATAATATATATATTATATATATATATATATATATATATATATATAATATATATATATATATTATATATATACTTGTCGGTCCCCGCCGAACACGACAGTTACGGTCCTGACCCCGTCGTGCACGGCAAAATTCGTGTTCGGCGAATAACAGGTTCAATAGGAAAATAGGGGTTACGTTCCCAGACCATCACTTTTTGGGGGGGTCAAAAAAAAATTTCACTTGTTTTTGATAAGTAAAAAAATAGGTTACGTTCCCAGACCCTCATTTTTGGAGGGTAAAAAATGTTTACTACTATTTTTGGGTGAATAAGATGAAGGAAACAACTGTTATTACAATTAATATTTTTTATTAATAATAAAAAATACCTTAAAACTAGAAAATGGTTTTCATTAACTATAAAAAAAATAGAGGTAACAGGCTGCTTGGCTGGTGTAGCAGGAGGCATGGCTGGTGTGCTGGGTGGAGATCACTCACTGTCTGTATCATCTGGATCATCAAAGCCACATTTTGATGATGATGATGGATGGGAGTGACAGATGACATTGATGAGGTAGTATTATCTGGTGTAGCAGGAGTAACAGGCTGCCTGGCTGGTGTAGTAACAGGAGGTGTAGCAGGTGTAGAATGCTTCTTGGCTGGTGTGCTGGCTGGAGATGGTTTGAAGAAAGCTGTGATGGGCTTTTGGCAAGCAGAGGCCTCCATGCTCCTTAAAGTTTCCTTGTAGGGTATAAGGCCTTCATCCACAACTCTCTTGAACTTGATGCTCCTCTCCTGTATGGGGTCTTGGTCAGTGAAGAGCTCTGTCAAGTTATCTGCTTCCCTCAGCAAGTTTCTCAATTTCATGATGGTAAACACAGGCCTTGTCTCTGTGTCGTCATCTTCATCAGCATCATCACCTGCTTGGTCATCCTCATTCATCTGGATAATCTCTTCCACTGAAGGCTCTGCTCCATGGGAGTCAATGAGTTCTGCCACATCCTCCTCAGTCATGTCAGAGAAGCCTTCACCCCCAACGTGTGTGCCAGGTCTACAATGTCCTTCATTTGCTGAGTGACTGCAGGGAACCCATTGAAGTCGTTGACACACTCAGGCCAGAGTGCATACCAACAGGCATTAAGGGTGCTTGGCTTCACTTCATCCCATGCCTGCTTGATGGTCAAAAGAGCATGTCGGATGTTGTACTGCTTCCAGAAGTCCATGAGAGTCATCGTGCTGTCGTCTTCCATCCTCTTGAGTGCTTCTCTGTACACAGCCCTCTGGTAGTTGCACTTGAATGTCTTGATCACACCCATGTCCATCGGTTGCAACAGGGAAGTTGTCCTTGGGGAAGGTAGGAAAACGCACACATTCGGATGGTCCAGGTTAAGTGCCTGTGAAGTGTGTCCACCAGCATTATCCACTAGCAGAACTGCCTTAAATGCCAGATTTTCTTGGACATGTAGAGCTGCACTTCTGGCCACAAATGTTCGTGGAACCACTCCTCAAACACCTTCGCTGTCACCCATGCCTTCTTGTTTGATTTCCATACCACTGACAGAAAACGCTTGTTGAGTCCCTTCAGAGCACGTGGGTTGGCAGCACGATACACAAGGAGCGGTTTAATCTTGCAGTCCCCTGCAGCATTCCCCACAAACAGCAGTGTCAGACGTCCTTAAATGCCTTGAATCCTGGTAACTTCTTGACTTCCTTGTGGATGTAAGTCCTATTGCCCACTTTCTTGTAAAATAGGCCAGTTTCGTCCGAGTTGAACACCTGCTCAGGTAGGTAGTCACTGTCTTCAATCAGGGACTTGAAGGTGCTGAGGTATGCCTGCGCCCCTTCCTTATCAGCTGACCCACTCTCACCTGTGAAAAAAAACGAAGAAAAAACCTTTTCATTATGGGAATATGCAAGTCAATAGATAGATAGATAGAAGTGTGAAAAAATATTTTAAAGCTCTTCATTACGGGAATATAGCACGAGTCAATATAGATAGATAGAAGTGTGAAAATATATTGAAGTTTTTACCTGTGCGAGCAATGTTGTGCAGGCTAAAACGCTGCTTGAATCTATGGAACCACCCATGGCTGGCAATAAACCCGGGGGCAGGGGAGGATCCAGAAGGCTCCTTCTCTGCTAGGTGGTCGTAGATGCTCCTCGCCTTTTCCCTGATGGCTACGCCGTCCACGTTGCTCTTCCGCTGGTCCACTTGCTCTTTATATCCACCTGTTATGCGTTTAAAAGACAAGAAAAAAACAATGCGTAAATACAATGGTTACTGTACAACGGTATGCCTCAAAAACACACACACACATGCATGCATGCTAACACACCTGCACGTAGCACCACACACACACACACACACACACACACACACACACACACACACACACACACACACACACACACACACACACACACACACACACACACGCACCACCACACACCAGCACGCACGCACGCACGCACGCACGCACAGCACGCACGCAAACCACCACACCGCACGCACAGCACGCACGCACCAGCACGCACACACACGCACGCACGCACGCACGCCGCACACGCACGCACGACACACACGCAACACACACACACACACCACACACCACACACACACACACACACACACACACACCCCCAACACCACACACCACACACACACACACACACACACACACACACACACACAACACAGCCACACCACACCACACCAGCACACTGTTAACACACCTGCACATAGCACACACACCACACACACACACACACCTCAACACAGCCCACACCACCGCAGCACCGTAACACACCTGCACATAGCACAACACACACACAAAACACCATCCCAACACACCACACACAACACACACTGTAACACACCTATCACTAGCACAACAAACCACACACCCACAACACAACCACAGCACCTAGTACACACACATGTACAACACACACAATAAAACAACTTTATCATATGAAAATACATAACTCACCTGTACACACCCTTTACACACCACCCAGCACGGTCAGCCCACAACCACATTCAGCAACACACACACAACACACACTTTATCTTATATTCACACATCCCAAATTTCAACACCATGACCAACTTCTCCACACACCAGCACATATCAAGCAGCACACCACCTGCTACACACTCACACACCTCTCGCACCCTTACACGGGCTCCAGAGGACGAACAGCACACATGCAGGCACAACTCAGCACACACAGACCAGCACAAGCCACACAATCACAGCCCAGCACTCCACTCCCCAGGGACAAACACTCCCCACCGCCACACACACCACCGAACATTCAACACGGCCACCAAGCAGACACACACACGCGCACGACAAGCAGAGAAAACTATCGTGAAGCAAGTCGGCAGGCACCGGTACGCCCAGGCGTCCACACGCAAAATCACGCACAGCACGACAACATCCACGGAAATATCAAAACACATACAAGTCAGTCACAAGCAATATATTACCTATCTGAAGGCATATCTACACGATACTCTTAACACACACAGTAATATATATATATATATATATTATATATCATATATAAATATATCATAAATAATATATATAATACAATCCACAAATACACATAACCACCATCATACTCATACACAAATACTCTAATACAAACACATAACATAAATAAAAAATATATATAATATACCTACACCAACAAAAAACAAAACACACAAAACACAAGACAACAACCTCAACACAGTAAAGCGAAAATCCAGAAACGAAAACACAAACAAAATGTAAAAATGTTCCAACACAGCCCAAAATGTTAAAAAAAATAGCAAACACACAAAAATGACCTAAAACAAACCTGTCTAACACATGCGTAGCACAAACACAAAACACAAACAACAGCAGTGGGTTTGTTCAAGCAACATGATGTCATACATCTTGTAATAATTAGTAGGAAGCGAGGAACCCTTTGAGGAATCACTATGATCACCTGTGATATCCTACTGTGCTATCACACTGGAGCTGACTGAATTTTTAGGAAGGAACATATCAGCTGTCAGTGTGCTGTGTTGCTGCCGGGGTTCTTGGCACAGAAGCACGCGGAAGGGTGCAGTTTGTCTGTTCCGCCAGCGCACATCCTTGGGCAACTTTTGCGTAGGAAGCTAGGCACTTTTGAAAAGGAATCCTTATCGCGCTGGTGAAATATCCTCTTCTATCCTAGGGTAGGAGCGACGTTCTTCAGGAAGCACGGGGTGGGCACGGAGGCGATGAGAGAGGATATTGAGTGGAGGCGGCTGAGGTGGGCAGGGCAAAGGCGCCAGCCTCCATCGCAAGTGTAGGTATTTATAACAGTTGTGCNGCTTCCTTGCCTAAAGTCGACCATGGTACTTCGCTTTGCCTTCGAATGCTCGGTTCAGCACAAGCTCTTGTGGATCGTGGCCCAAGCTACTTGCCGTAGCCGCCACAATTCGAAGGCTTGGCGGCTACTGACCCCAGTTCTGTTAAGGGCTCCGACGAGATCAGGGGATAGGACGGACTTCGTGCCCCGTGTCCTCAATCGCTTTGGTGGAGAAGCGACCCCGGCGTCGGAAGAAGAAGTCGATGTGTTGGCAGCGTTGGCTGGACTTGATGACTCAGACGATGACGACTCCAGCTCCACCATCTCTTCTCCTTTTGGCGTCTGTTGACGGCTACGTGAGAGAGAGCTTTCCATCGGCAAACCGATTCTTTCAGCTTCTTGTCCAGACCAGCCATCGAACCCCGCCTCCCCTTCTCCCGCTGGGCAAGAAGGAATTCCTTGTCTTCAGGAATGGTCATCAGAGTGAGGGCGTCGGAGTGGGCGATGTCCAAAAGGTCTGGGAGACTTTCTTGGAAGGTCTTGTGTTTTTTCGGCAGGCGTGACTCCAGAGTTCTTCTTGCTTTTGCTCAGGATCTTCCACTCGTCGAAAAGTCCAGTAATCTTCCTCCTCACGCTAGTTTCTTCTGTGATGGTGGGGATCCTAGCTCGTTTCCAGAAGTCGAGGACCTCCTTTGCAGCCTCAGCTGCACTCTGCTGCACCGTCTTCTTTCCTTGTGTGCGTAGAAAAATCGTCGTAAAACGTCTCCACGGCTGGGAAGTTTTGCTCCTGTGATATAGTAGGAACACTATGGCCAGAAGCCAAACTTCAGTTTGCTTTCTCGTGGTCATGACTGAGGCGAAAAAGAGGAAATGTTCAAGATCGATCCGCCACCTCTAAATATTAACCGATTAGCCTGAACTTTGCACACGACAGTTTCTAAGTACAAGGCAGAATACCACAAAAGTACGTGAAAAAATATTGATTTTAAAAAATTTTACCCCTATGTGCTTTTGGCACCCTAAAAACCCCATTCTTTTACTCAATGAATACTTAAATGCCGGTATTTACATTAAAGAAGACGAAACTCCTTTACCAAAACCATAAAAAATTAGGGGGGGAAACTCGGAAAGGGATGGGACTGGAAATGGGAAAAGGTTTAACATTAAAACAAAATTTTATCAAAGTTTTTTTGGTTTGGAAACCCTTTGCCCCCAAAAAAATTCCCCGGGTGGGGGTGGAACGAAATCTCCCCCGCGATTTACTTGGGGAATGTCACAGTCGATTTTTCCCCCCCCTTAAAAGGGTTTTATTTTCAAAAAATTTTGATAAGGGCCCAAAAATGTTCCAAATTAGGGGGGGAAAAAATTTAGCTAAGTTACACCGATATTCAAAAAAAAGGGGGGAAAAGTAAGGGGCCCCCCAAGGGTAATTTTTCGCCCAAATTAGTCTAACGCCCCGTGAGGGTTTTAAACCCTTTTTTAGAAAAATTAATTGCGGGGATAAAAATAGTGTTTTTCTCAAATAAAAAATAACTCAATTACTAAACCCCCAACTTTGGTTTTTGAAAAAGGGGAAGTCGCTTAAACCAAACCTACTGGATTTTTTTAATATCTTTTAAAATTTCAAACTGGGACGTTTTAAAATTTCCCCTTTTCGGATGAAAAAATTATACCTTGTTTTTTTCAAAAAAGCCTTCGAAAAAAAAAAAAACATTTTTGCCAAAGCGACTGTTAAACCCAAGCTAAGGGCACAGGGCCCTTAGGGACCCAATTTGTTCATGGATTGGCGATTGGTTTTCCCAAAACCCGAAAACAACGGGCAGTAATAAATGGGGGAGGCATCGTTTGGGTTTAGATTTTTTACAGTGGGGTTGCCTCAGGGCTTTGCCCAGGGGGGCCCCTACTCTTTTTTGAAATATAAAAGATCTGGACTCGGAATTGGTACTAAAATATCGAAAATTTTGCAGATGACAAAAAATTTAAAGGCGGGTTAAAGCATATACGGGCCCGGACCCCGCCGAAAAAACGACAGTTAGGGGTTCCTCCCCCGGGCCCTTTGCACGGAAAAAATTCGTTTTTTTTTTGGGCAAATCGGGTTTCAATAGGAAAAATGGGGGTTTTATTTCCCCAAGAAAAACCACCTTTTTGGGGGGTTAAAAAAAAAATTTCACTTTTTTTTTATAAGTAAAAAAAAAAATAGGTTACGTTCCCAGACCCTCATTTTTGGAGGGTAAAAAATGTTTACTACTATTTTTGGGTGAATAAGATGAAGGAAACAACTGTTATTACAATTAATATTTTTTATTAATAATAAAAAATACCTTAAAAACTAGAAAATGGTTTTCATTAACTATTAAAAAAAATAGAGGTAACAGGCTGCTTGCTGGTGTAGCAGGAGGGCATGCTGTGGTGCTGGTGGAGATCACTCACTGTCTGTATCATCTGGATCATCAAAGCCACATAATGGGTGGGAGTGACAGATGACATTGATGAGGTAGTATTATCTGGTGTCAGCAGGAGTAACAGGCTGCCTGGCTGGTGTAGTAACAGGAGGTTGTAGCAGGTGTAGAATGCTTCTTGGCTGGTGTGCTGGCTGGAGATGGTTTGAAGAAAGCTGTGATGGGCTTTTGGCAAGGCAGAGGCCTCCATGCTCCTTAAAGTTTCCTTGTAGGGTATAAGGCCTTCATCCCAACTCTCTTGAACTTGATGCTCCTCTCCTGTATGGGTCTTGGTCAGTGAAGAGCTCTGTCAAGTTATCTGCTTCCCTCAGCAAGTTTCTCTCAATTTCATGATGGTAAACACAGGCCTTGTCTCTGTGTCGTCATCTTCATCAGCATCATCACCTGCTTGGTCATCCTCATTCATCTGGATAATCTCTTCCACTGAAGGCTCTGCTCCATGGGAGTCAATGAGTTCTACCACATCCTCCTCAGTCATGTCAGAGAAGCCTTCACCCCAACAGTGTGTGCCAGGTCTACAATGTCCTTCATTTGCTGAGTGACTGCAGGGAACCCATTGAAGTCGTTGACACACTCAGGCCAGAGTGCATACCAACAGGCATTAAGGGTGCTTGGCTTCACTTCATCCATGCCTGCTTGATGGTCAAAAGAGCATGTCGGATGTTGTACTGCTTCCAGAAGTCCATGAGAGTCATCGTGCTGTCGTCTTCCATCCTCTTGAGTGCTTCTCTGTACACAGCCCTCTGGTAGTTGCACTTGAATGTCTTGATCACACCCATGTCCATCGGTTTGCAACAGGGAAGTTGTCCTTGGGGGAAGGTAGGAAACGCACACATTCGGATGGTCCAGGTTAAGTGCCTGTGAAGTGTGTCCACCAGCATTATCCACTAGCAGAACTGCCTTAAATGCCAGATTTTTCTTGGACATGTAGAGCTGCACTTCTGGCACAAAATGTTCGTGGAACCACTCCTCAAACACCTTCGCTGTCACCCATGCCTTCTTGTTTGATTTCCATACCACTGACAGAGAACGCTTGTTGAGTCCCTTCAGAGCACGTGGGTTGGCAGCACGATACACAAGGAGCGGTTTAATCTGCAGTCCCCTGCAGCATTCCCCACAAACAGCAGTGTCAGACGGTCCTTAAATGCCTGAATCTGGTAACTTCTTGACTTCCTTGTGGATGTAAGTCCTATTGCCCATTTTCTTGTAAAATAGGCCAGTTTCGTCCGCGTTGAACACCTGCTCAGGTAGGTAGTCACTGTCTTCAATCAGGACTTGAAGGTGCTGAGGTATGCCTGCGCCCCTTCCTTATCAGCTGACCACTCTTCACCTGTGAAAAAAAACGAAGAAAAAAACTTTTCATTATGGGAATATGGCAAGTCAATAGATAGATAGATAGAAGTGTGAAAAAATATTTAATGCTCTTCATTACGGGAATATAGCACGAGTCAATATTAGATAGATAGAAGTGTGAAAATATATTGAATGTTTTTACCTGTGCGAGCAATGTTGTGCAGGCTAAAACGCTGCTTGAATCTATGGAACCACCCATGGCTGGCAATAAACCCGGGGGCAGGGGAGGATCCAGAAGGCTCCTTCTCTGCTAGGTGGTCGTAGATGCTCCTCGCCTTTCCCTGATGGCTACGCTGTCCACGTTGCTCTTCGCTGGTCCACTTGCTCTCTGATATCCACTGTTATGCTAAATGACAAGAAAAAAACTGCGTAAATACAATGGCACTGTACAACGGTATGCCTCAAACACACACACACACATGCATGCATGCTAACACACCTGCACGTAGCACCCACACACACACACACACACACACACACACACACGCCTCAACACAGCCCACACCACCGCAGCACTGTTAACCACCTGCAACGTAGCACGACACACACACACACACACAACATGCCTCAACACAGCCCACACCACCGCAGCACCTGTTAACACACTGCACGTAGCACAACACACACACACACATGCCTCAACACAGCCCACACCACCGTCAGCACCTGTTAACACCCTGCACGTAGCACAACACACACACACATACACACACACACCCGTAGTAATATACGTAGTAACATAGGTAAATAAACATACTTTATTCATATGAATAATAATTAACTCACCTGTAACACCCTTACAACACCACCCGAGCACCTGTTAGCACACCACATGTAGCAACACACACAATAACATAAACTTTATTTATATGAACAATCATTAACTCACCTGTTCAGTATTTTCTCCATCTTCTCTAGCAGCGGGTCACGTCGGCTCACAGAAGCCACCTGCTAGAGACATCAGCACTCTCTCGCACGCTTTGTCTTATTTTTTCACGGGTCTTCCAGATGGTACGAACAGTGGCCTCATGCAGGCCAAACTTCTTGCCCGTAGCAGACCAGCCTAGGCCACTATCAATCACAGCAAGCACATCCATCTTCTCCGCTAGGGACAACACTTTCCTCTTCTTCTCGCTTGACCCTGGAGTAGGTGGAGCCGAACGCTTGGAAGACATGGCCAGCAGGAGCAGCACGACGTGAGGCAACAGCAGCACGAGCAAGAGAGAGAAAGACTACGTGTAGCAGCTCTGGCGGCCCAGCTTGAGCGTGCCCAGGCTGTCCCGGCAAAATGGCCGCCGACAGCATCGACAACATCCGCCGGAAATTCAAATTCGTGTTATCGCGAGTAAAACTCGTGTTCGGCAAGTCATGGGATATTTTACCTATTCGTGTAAGTGCGAGTTTCGTGCAGGGCGAACTCGTGTTCGGCGGGGTCCGATAGTACTAGAGAAAACTGCGAACTCATACAAAGTGATCTCGACAAACTATCAGATTGGAGTGATAAATGGCTATTAAAATTCAATTCCGATAAATGTAAAGTAATGCATATAGGCAACGATAACCTCAAATATAACTATCAAATGCAAAATAAATCGTTAACTGAAGTACAGCAGGAAAAGGATTTAGGTGTCATCATCAGTAATGATCTGAAAACCAGTCCGCATTGCCTAGCTGCCAGTAGAAATGCAAATATGATGTTGGGCTTTATTAAACGTAACTTTGAACATAAAATCCGAAAGTAATGACACAATTATACACTCCTTTGGGTTTGGCCGCACTTGGAATATGCCGTTCAATTCGGATGCCCCCTTTCGTAAAAGATCAACCAAATTGGGAAACAGTCAAAGAAAGAAAAAAGCAAAA
>JACEEZ010020712.1:0-15145 GCA_016584305.1 Chionoecetes opilio | reverse complement strand
GGTGAAAAACTGCTGCTGCTTGCACCTCTGTGTTACAAGGTAAAGGGCGTACATAAGGTGCCGCTGTGGGTGCCGCCCAACCGCAGATGCTGCTGTAGTCCTCTACGCTGGTGGCCCATGCCTCAAACGTTGCCGGCGACATGCCCACAGTCACTCCCCCTGGTCCTGGAGGAAGTGGTGGGCGATGCTGCCGGGTCGTTGGCCAGAGTTGCTGCTGAGTGGCTGGTGTGATGTCGGGGCTTGGTGTATAACGCGTGGCGTTATGGTATGGCGGCAGGGTGGACCACGCGGCTGTTCCCGCGCGCCCGCTGCCTGCCGGAGGGAGACGTCTCTACGCTGCCCATGCCTTCCTCCATGAGCCCCTGAAGATACTGTGCCATATTGGGGTTGGAACACAGAAGGGCTGGGGGCGCGGCACGATGTTTATTGGAGACTTAACCTCTAATTACAGAGAGATGACAGGACGACTGGTCACTGCCTCGCCGGAGTCACAACTGCCCGCCTAGGGTGACGCTGAGATGTGGCGGGAAGATGAGGGTTGCCACACACACCCACAGAGAGAGAGTAAAACCTGGTGTTATTCATTCGCCAAACATAATGTGTTGCTGACAGACCATCTGTTCGGAACGTTACTCGAGAATACGACACGCTCCGAAAAGTCTGAAACAAGCGTTATGAGGTAAACAATCGTTGGCCGGTTCAAACTCTAGAACACCCAATTCAATATGTATCTTTCCATTCTATCATCACCCAATTCATGGCATACCAACCCTCCCATATCATCAGCACTTGATCGAATGTTTACAGTATTCATCGGACCCCTATGCACCGATACTTGTTTTACCTATAGTACATACACCTCCAACATGAATACATGCTGATAACATACTGTCGGACCCCGCCGAACACGACAGTTACGGTCCTGACCCCGTCGTGCACGGCAAAATTCGTGTTCGGCGAATAACAGGTTCAATAGGAAAATAGGGGTTACGTTCCCAGACCATCACTTTTTGGGGGGTCAAAAAAAAAATTCACTTTTTTTTTATAAGTAAAAAAATAGGTTACGTTCCCAGACCCTCATTTTTGGAGGGTAAAAAATGTTTACTACTATTTTTGGGTGAATAAGATGAAGGAAACAACTGTTATTACAATTAATATTTTTTATTAATAATAAAAAATACCTTAAAACTAGAAAATGGTTTTCATTAACTATAAAAAAAATAGAGGTAACAGGCTGCTTGGCTGGTGTAGCAGGAGGCATGGCTGGTGTGCTGGGTGGAGATCACTCACTGTCTGTATCATCTGGATCATCAAAGCCACATAATGGGATGGGAGAGACAGATGACATTGATGAGGTAGTATTATCTGGTGTAGCAGGAGTAACAGGCTGCCTGGCTGGTGTAGTAACAGGAGGTGTAGCAGGTGTAGAATGCTTCTTGTGCTGGTGTGCTGGCTGGAGATGGTTTTAAGAAAGCTGTGATGGGCTTTTGGCAAGCAGAGGCCTCCATGCTCCTTAAAGTTTCCTTGTAGGGTATAAGGCCTTCATCCACAACTCTCTTGAACTTGATGCTCCTCTCCTGTATTGGGTCTTGGTCAGTGAAGAGCTCTGTCAAGTTATCTGCTTCCCTCAGCAAGTTTTCTCAATTTCATGATGGTAAACACAGCCTTGTCTCTGTGTCGTCATCTTCATCAGCATCATCACCTGCTTGGTCATCCTCATTCATCTGGATAATCTCTTCCACTGAAGGCTCTGCTCCATGGGAGTCAATGAGTTCTGCCACATCCTCCTCAGTCATGTCAGAGAAGCCTTCACCCCCAACAGTGTGTGCCAGGTCTACAATGTCCTTCATTTGCTGAGTGACTGCAGGGAACCCATTGAAGTCGTTGACACACTCAGGCCAGAGTGCATACCAACAGGCATTAAGGGTGCTTGGCTTCACTTCATCCCATGCCTGCTTGATGGTCAAAAGAGCATGTCGGATGTTGTACTGCTTCCAGAAGTCCATGAGAGTCATCGTGCTGTCGTCTTCCATCCTCTTGAGTGCTTCTCTGTACACAGCCCTCTGGTAGTTGCACTTGAATGTCTTGATCACACCCATGTCCATCGGTTGCAACAGGGAAGTTGTCCTTGGGGGAAGGTAGGAAACGCACACATTCGGATGGTCCAGGTTAAGTGCCTGTGAAGTGTGTCCACCAGCATTATCCACTAGCAGAACTGCCTTAAATGCCAGATTTTTCTTGGACATGTAGAGCTGCACTTCTGGCACAAAATGTTCGTGGAACCACTCCTCAAACACCTTCGCTGTCACCCATGCCTTCTTGTTTGATTTCCATACCACTGACAGAAAACGCTTGTTGAGTCCCTTCAGAGCACGTGGGTTGGCAGCACGATACACAAGGAGCGGTTTAATCTTGCAGTCCCCTGCAGCATTCCCCACAAACAGCAGTGTCAGACGGTCCTTAAATGCCTTGAATCCTGGTAACTTCTTGACTTCCTTGTGGATGTAAGTCCTATTGCCCATTTTCTTGTAAAATAGGCCAGTTTCGTCCGCGGTGACACACCTGCTCAGGTAGGTAGTCACTGTCTCAATCGGGACTTGAAGGTGCTGAGGTATGCCTGCGCCCCTTCCTTATCAGCTGACCCACTCTCACCTGTGAAAAAAAACGAAGAAAAAACCTTTTCATTATGGGAATATGGCAAGTCAATAGATAGATAGATAGAAGTGTGAAAAAATATTTAATGCTCTTCATTACGGGAATATAGCACGAGTCAATATTAGATAGATAGAAGTGTGAAAATATATTGAATGTTTTTACCTGTGCGAGCAATGTTGTGCAGGCTAAAACGCTGCTTGAATCTATGGAACCCATGGCTGGCAATAAACCCGGGGGCAGGGGAGGATCCAGAAGGCTCCTTCTCTGCTAGGTGGTCGTAGATGCTCCTCGCCTTTTCCCTGATGGCTACGCCATCCACGTTGCTCTTCCGCTGGTCCACTTGCTCTGATATCCACCTGTTATGCGTAAATGACAAGAAAAAAACAATGCGTAAATACAATGGTACTGTACAACGGTATGCCTCAACACACACACACATGCATGCATGCTAACACACCTGCACGTAGCACCACACACACACACACACACACACACGCGCCTCAACACAGCCCACACCACCGCAGCACCTGTTAACACACCTGCACGTAGCACGACACACACACACACACACACACACATGCCTCAACACAGCCCACACCACCGCAGCACCTGTTAACACACCTGCACGTAGCACAACACACACACACCATGCCTCAACACAGCCCACACCACCGCAGCACCTGTTAACACACCTGCACGTAGCACAACACACACACACACACACACACACACACACGTAGTAATATACGTAGTAACATAGGGTAAATAAACATACTTTATTCATATGAATAATAATTAACTCACCTGTAACACCCTTACACACCACCCGAGCACCTGTTAGTACACCACATGTAGCAACACACACAATAACATAAACTTTATTTATATGAAAAATCATTAACTCACCTGTTCAGTATTTTCTCCATCTTCTCTAGCAGCGGGTCACGTCGGCTCACAGAAGCCACCTTGCTAGAGACATCAGCACTCTCTCGCACGCTTTGTCTTATTTTTTCACGGGTCTTCCAGATGGTACGAACAGTGGTCTCATGCAGGCCAAACTTCTTGCCCGTAGCAGACCAGCCTAGGCCACTATCAATCACAGCAAGCACATCCATCTTCTCCGCTAGGGACAACACTTTCCTCTTCTTCTCGCTTGACCCTGGAGTAGGTGGAGCCGAACGCTTGGAAGACATGGCCAGCAGGAGCAGCACGACGTGAGGCAACAGCAGCACGAGCAAGAGAGAGAAAGACTACGTGTAGCAGCTCTGGCGGCCCAGGCTGAGCGTGCCCAGGCTGTCCCCGGCAAAATGGCCGCCGACAGCATCGACAACATCCGCCGGGAAATTCAAATTCGTGTTATCGCGAGTAAAACTCGTGTTCGGCAAGTCATGGGATATTTTACCTATTCGTGTAAGTGCGAGTTTCGTGCAGGGCGAACTCGTGTTCGGCGGGGTCCGACAGTATATGTTTCATCATCATATTATATATCCAGTGCCATAACATCGCTCGGTCAACTACCCGATCGCGTCCTTGCGATGGTCTAGAGACATATACCTAACCATGTTACAACATTGTGTACTAAAGATTCTCGGTGTTGCAGGCAATGCTCCTAAAAAATGCCTATACAAGGTTAGGGCTTCCATGACAACATAGCAAAGAGGAATCACAATAATAATGGTTGGTATGACAAAAGTAATGCTATAAAACGGACATGATAAAAAAAAGAACAGGGAAAGAGAGGGTAGGAGAGGTTGTGGTAGAGGAACAGGGAAAGAGAGGGTGGGAGAGGTTGTGGTAGGGGGATTCGGAAAAGTGGGATTGAAAATAAACTGGGAGACGGAGTTAGGCAAAAAGCCTTGGCAGTGAGCTTCTTGGCGGGCTTCCTTCAGTGTTGAGCCCTTCTCAAATCTGATGGTTGCCACTTCCAATTCGAAGTGGTGGACAGGGCAATCCCTGTAGAAGACGTGGGAACCACCACAGCGAGCACATGTGGGCGACGTTGCAGGACATGTGGAACGAGCATGGCCAGGTTGAGCACAAAGAGGGCAGCGGGCAGAGGATCAGCAGTGCTTGGCAGGGTGGCCAAAACGCCAGCATGTCTGGCACTGGCGAAGATTAGGGCGGTAAGGTTTAACTGGCGAGTGTACTCCGCCAACATAAAGGCTATCAGGAAGCGTTTGCCTTTTGAAAGTGACTTTGGCAATGTTGGTAGGTTACCTTCGGCAGCCCCGGGGTGGGATGGTGTAGCAGTAAACTGCAACGGCATCATAAACCACTGCCCAAAGGCCGAGGAGGGGAGCCGCGCATTCTGACTATTCTTTGTCATCGACTGGGCAAGAATGCGGGTGGATGGAAACAGTTCCAGTGCAAGTGTAAGAGCAGTGTCGGGCATGATGCAGAATGGGTTGCCGACCAGGTCTTTAAGGTTGGTCAGTGCAGTGGCTTGGGCTTCAGTGTCAACTATCACCAGGCGGGACCGGTCGGAGCGGGTACGGAATGAAACCATGCCGACTTGTCGTTGGAGGCATGCCTGGAAACTTAGGGTGCAAGCAGAGTGAGGGGCATTGCTAGGGATGATTAAAAAACGGTCCCATTTGGCAGGACCAAAAAGAGTGTCGAAGGAGGGGTGAGGGAGAGAAATTAATGTGCGTGGGCGTGTGGAAGAGGTGACCGTGCGGACTATAGGGCTCCCAGAGGGAGTAGGGTTGTAGGGTGCAAGAGTAGCTATACAGGATGAGGAAGAGGGCAAAGAAGGTTGGGAAGGAGGAAGGGTAGAGGAGGGATCTGGAGGGGTAGAGTAGGGAGGCAAGGATGGAGAGGGTATGGAAGAGGTAGAGGGTTTCTGGGCTGGAGTGTTGCCTGGTGCTGATGATGGATTCTTGATCTAGCTAGGGGGCTCAGGAGCACTAAGTCACCCCGAGAGTGAGTTTGGGGTACGGGCATATCAGTATTCCGGGCAGAGTCAAAAGAGGAGCAGGGGTCGGTAAACCAGGGGGATCAGTAGGGCCATTTGGTAGAGGGACCGGCCCTAAAGCCCTTATAGGAGTCGATTGATTGATTTAATATTAAAAAGGGGAAATGTGCCAGACATCAGAGGTTATATGGCACTATGGCAAAGCATAAGGAAGGGGAGGGGTTACAGAGAAAGAGTGAAAGGTTGAGGGAAGGGGAAAGGAGCGGAACGTTATGGCAGTATGGTTAGATCAGAAGAAGGATGTGTATTTGATGGGGGAAGGAGATCATAAATTGGGAAATGGGACAGGGGGGTGAGTAAGGAAAGTTTCTGAGGCAGATAACTTGAGGCTTATAGCAAGAAATCAGGAGACAGAGGTCTTGTCTGTGGGATCGGAAGTCGTGAATGTTCCAATGAAGAACAGACAGAGTGTAGAGGTCAGCGGGTGATGATAGTCGGAATGGTAGCGTCCGGAGTAGAGGGGTTAGCAGGATCAGCGGTATCAGGTGGGGGATAAAGTGTAGTAGGTGAAGTACAGTCAGTAGGGGCAGGGGGACGAGGGGACAGGGATGGGGATGGTTGAGACAAAAGAAAGTCTTTTGTACAGCCAGGAGGGAGGGGTAAGTTAAGAATAGACTTAACAGCGGGACGGTTAGGGGTAGTACAAGAAGAGGGAAAGGGGGAAGGGTGCAGTGGGGGAATGATGGGAGAAGGTGGGGAAGAGGAGGGGCAGGGGGAAGTTGGGAGTCAGAAGGAGGAAGAGGGGTAGGCGGAAGGTGGGAGGGAAGAGGATGTATCTCAGCCGAGACTTTGAGGGTTGAGAATGAAGGTGGGGATGATGAGGCGGTTGGTGAAGAGGGCAGAGGGGTCATGTCTTGAGGCTGAGCGAGGTACTCCTCGATCATAGCCATGGTCTCAACAGGAGAGTCAGAAGGGGAGACCTTAGAGACACAGGGTTTCTTAGTAGATGTAGAAAGTGGGGTGTGAGGAACTGAGAAGGGAGAGATAGTGGAAGGTTTCGGTGGGGAGGAAGGGGAAGAACATTTAGGTCGTCTGGCAAGAGTAGGCCAAGGGGAGCGTTGAGGAAGGGGTGTTGGGATCGAGGAAGGGGTAGAGGTCGGAATATCTGGACTGACGACGGCAAAGGGGTTATTTATGGAGAGAAAGGGGCAGCAGGAGGAGCAAATGAAGGACGAGGAGTGGGAGGAGGAGGAACAGGGAAAGGGAGGGTAGGAGAGGTTGTAGTAGGGGGATCCGGAAGAGTGGGATTGGAAATAAGCTGGGAGACGGGGGTAGGCGAAAAGCCTAGACGGCGAGCTTCCTGGCGGGCTTCCCATAAAGTGAAGCCCTTCTTAAATCTTATGGATGCCACTTCCGATTTGAAGTGGTAGACAGGGCAACCCCTGTAGAAGACCTTTGTGGGAACCACCACAGTTCGCACATGTGGGAGATGTTGCAGGACACGTGGAATGAGCATGGCCAGGTTGAGCACAAAATGGGCAGCGGGCAGAGGATCGGCAGTGCTTGGCAGGGTGGCCAAAACGCCAGCAGGACTGGCGTGGAGTAGGGCAGTAAGGTTTAACAGAGTAGTGGACCCCGGCAACATAAATGCTATCAGGGAGATCTTGCCTTTTGAAAGTGACTTTGGCAATGTTGGTAGGGAACTTACGGCGGCCCCGGGGTGGGATGGTGTAGCAGTAAACTGCAACGGCACGATAATCCTCTGCCAAAAGGTCGAGGAGGACATCCGCGCACTCAGACCATTCGGTGTCATCGACTGGGCAAGAACGCGGGGGGATGGAAACTGTTCCAGTGCAGGTGTTAAGAGCAATGTCGGGCGTGATGTCGAATGGGTTGCCGTCGAGGTCTTTAAGGTTGAGCAGTGCATGAGGTTGGGCCTCGGTGTCAACAGTCACCAGGCGGGACTGGTCGGGGCGGGTACGGAATGCAACCTTGCCAACTTGCCGTTGGAGGCATGCCGTGAAACGTAGGGTGTTAGCAGAGTAAGGAAGGGGCTGTGCTAGGGATGATGAAGAAACGGTCCCACTTTGCAGGACCAAAGTGTCAAAAGAGGGGTGAGGGAGAGGTGACCGTGCGGACTGTAGTTCTCCCGGCGGGAGAAGGGTTGTAGGGTGCAAGAGTAGCTACACAGGATGAGGACAAAGAAGGTTGGGGAGGAGGAAGGGTAGAGGAGGGATCTGGAGGGGTAGAACAGGGAGGCAAGGATGGAGAAGGTATGGAAGAGGTAGTGGGTTTGTGGGCTGGAGTGTCGCCTGATGCTGAGGTTGGATTCTTGATCTGGCTAGGGGGCTCAGGAGCACTAAGTGACTCCGAGGGTCGAATTTGGGGTACGGGCATATCAGTATTCCGGACCGTAGTCAAAAGAGGAGCAGGGGTCGGTAAACCAGGGGGATCAGTAGGGCCATTTGGTAGAGGGGCCGGCCCTACAGCCCCTATAAAATTTAAATTATCATCATTGGCCATGGTGAGCCTGAAGTAAAGAGGGGGAAATAAACAGTCAGCCCCTCATAACCCCAAGAGGGGTAAGGGCAAAAATACAAAGGGTATACCGTGCCCGTAGCACCCTGAGGCCGTTCGTGACTGACCCGAAGCCAGCCTCATATCCATCAGCACAGCTCTCACACCTTAGGAGGAAAGTGAGATAGGAGGAGGTACAAGAGGAGAGATAGAGGGAAGGAGGGGAAAAAGGAGACAGGAAAGGCCAGGCAAAATTGTCAGACCGAGGACAGGGGCCCGAAGCCAAGGGAGTAACCAGGAGGTCGTCCCCCGGCGTCAGGCCCCAATCCCCGGGCCCGAAAGCCGCCCCACGATGACAGCGGGCCTGGGAAAGAGTGGGGCCCTATAGGAGTTAATTTTTCATCATTGGCCATGGTGAGCCTGAAGTAAAGAGGGGGAAATAAACGGTCAGCCCCTCATAACCCCCAAGAGGGGTAAGGGCAGTGGTTCCAAGGGTATACCGTGCCCGTGGCACCCTGAGGCCGTTCAGGACTGACCCGAAGCCAGCCTCATATCCCATCAGCACGGCTCTCACACCTTGGGAGGAAAGAGTGATAAGAGAGATAGAGGGGAGGGGAAAAAGAAGGAAGACAGGAAAGCCCAAGCAAAATTAGTCAGACCGAGGACAGAGGCCCGAAGCCAAGGGAGCGACCAGGAGGTCGTCCCCCGGGCGTCAGGCCCGAATCTCCCCCACGATGACAGCAGGCCTGGGAACGGGGGGGGGGGGGACTACCGTGCATTTTCAACGTCGTTCATTAGGTGTGCACCCCCAAAAATGGAGCACAATAGAAAAAATGAAAATTCTTGGACTATCCTTTACTTAAAATCTGAACTGGAAATTTTACATCTCATCTCTTGCTAAATCAAGATACTCTAAATACTCATTCAGTTTCTAAGAAGTTAGGTGTCCTGTGGCGTCTGCGTCCATTTTTTTCTTCCTCCCAGTTGCTTGCTCTGTACAGGGGCTTTATCCGCCCATGTATGCCGCTCTCGTTTAGGGGGGATCCACTCAGTTATCCTAAACAGGGCGGAGCTTCAGCTTTTCGTCTCATCAACTCCCCTCCTCTGACTGACTGTCTTCAATCTTTAAATCATTGCCGCAATGTTGCTTCTCTTGCTCTCTTCTACCATTAGTTTCATGCTCACTGCTCTTCTGAACTTGCTAACTGCATGCCTCCCCCCCTCCCGCAGCCTTGCTGCATAAGGCTTTCTACTCATTGTCATCCCCATTCTATCCATCTTACTAATGCAAGAGTTAACCAGTATCTTCATGCTTTCATCCCTTTCACTGGTAAACTCTGAAACTCTCTTCCTGTTTCTATTTTTCAACCTTCCTAAAACTTAATTTTTTTCAAGAGTTGAGCAACAAGACACCTCTACTAAATTGGCCCACCCTCGTTCTACAATCTCTTCCCATCTTCTTGACAGGGACTGGCAGCCAGCGGGCTTTTTGTTACTTTATTTTTATTTTTGCTCTTGGGCAATCCTTTGAGATGTAAAAATGAAAATAAATGCATGTAGGAAATCTTAATAAAAAAGTTTAAAAAGAAGCAGCATGTTAAAATGAAACTCAAGAGAGAGTAAGAAATCTGTATCTGTGAGTGCAGTAATAAGGATTATTTTGTCTAAACAATCCTTTTAGAGTCCCAAGGTAAGGCATCAGAAGACAGGCCTGTCATCCTATACAAGGCTGCCACAAACTACATATCTATTAGAAGGATAATGGCAAACAAAACTAATAGTTATTTTATTTGTTTTTCATGGCATATAAAAAAGGGGGAGGGACTAAAAAAAATTAATATTAAGAAATGAAGGACAGGCTTGAATCTTTATATGCAAATATAACATTTCACCTCCATCATATATGATTTTGCCTTTGTAAATGTACAAAATTATCTAAGGTAATTTCCAATATATGTACAAATAAGTACATAATCCTACATACTTACTAAGTGACATTTTGTACCTTTATAAAATACATGATATATCGTCAATATCTACATTTCTTGGATCACTGAATACCTGCCAGATAATATGCAGTGTTGCATTTTATCCTAGTATAAAGACAGTCTAGTATTGATTGAATGGCACTCCCAGAATCAACCTCTGACGGGTCAAAAGTAAAGCTAACTGATCACCTTGTAAATAGATATTTTGGTAAATGAAAATATGGACCACAATTGCTCCCAAACATGTTACAAGGCAGTAAAAAGCACCATTTTTACATTCAATTTACATTTTGTATATGTGTATACCTATATTAATAATGAAACTTTATAAGGCTTTATTTGATTCCTGAAGAATGTGTAGAAACATTCTAGCCATCAAACCATGCTGTGAGAACATGGGGGAAGATTATTTTCCATTCTATCATTAGTTCTGTGACACGAATCCGTGTTACTATCATGAATTTAGTTAAAGAATATTTTCAGGTGAAAAATCATTTTCATATGGCAAATTCAAGATGGTTTTCAATAAAATTCTTTATGGATTAGAAATTAAAATCACAAAGCATGACCAGTTAAGTTTCTTGAAAATATTTGCATTTTTTTCATGTTAAAATATTGATAGCTTTTGAAAAGAAACTTTTTACAAAGTTTAAGGCCACTTGTCACCAATGCCACCAAGTTTCTACAAATTACCAGCGAGATCAATCTTTTGTCGTAAACCATGAACTCGAAACCTGTAAAGACAGGTATAGTGTAAATTTCCATGATTGCTGTTAATCTTGAGTTCAATCAATGGGAAATACTCAACATTTGCTTTCTTTACTGCAAAGAACTGGAAAGGATCTCCATTTTGATCATATTCATAATTTCCAAGATGGATGCCTTCATCATTTCAGAATGCAGCCCCCAAACTTCAAATTCTCTGGGAGCCGAGTCAATCTCTCCCGAAGGTGACAAAGACTTGGGTATGTGTTCAATGGTGAATCCCGTTGGCAAGACAAAGCCTGCCAGTTAATAACTATGTACCCCTGAGAACCCTTAAAGGCCCAGCACTGGCCCGGCATCCTCTCAGGCTGGATGATGATGCGAGGGTTGTTGTTGGTGGGATACCGGAAGAAAGCAAACCCAAGATGCTCAGCTCAGCTAGCTGGACCTGTAACCAGAATGTGATTAACACTGAAAGTACTATTCAATTATTAATGGCACATGATTGTCTGAAATAAAGTTATAAAAGAAAAGAAAATTGAAAATAATAAGGCGATGCTTTTTTCACGTAAGAATTTTTTTTCCATCATAAGGGACTGGCCAAGGTTAGTAAGAAAGGAAGTAACAAAATGCCTACTAATTGCTAGTCCCCATAAAACACAGTAAAAAACTTCGAAAGGGGGTGAGTCAAATTAGTTTGGGAGTTTGTCTTGATACTCTTTCCCTTCAAAGAATCTAAGTTGTAGGAAGGTGGAAAAATAGAAACAGGAAGAGTGTTCCAAGGAGTTTACCAGTGCAAGGGATGAGAGTGAAGATACTGATTAACTCTTGCATTTTTTAAATGTACATAATAGGGATGAGAATAAATAGAGTCTTGTGCAATGAGGCTGCAGGAGGTTGGGAGGCATGGTTAGCATGACAATAACAAAAGAAGATAGCAAGAGAAGCAACATCATGGCAATGTTTGAGAGATTAAAGACAGTCAGTTAGAGAATGGGAGTTGACGAGGTAAAAAGCTTTCTACTCCATCCTTTCAGAAGAGTTGTATGAGTGGATCCTCTCCAAACATGAAGGCATAAGAACATAAGAACATAAGAAAAAAAGGGAAAGCTACAAGAGGCCGCGAGGCCTACACGTGGTAGTTCCTGTCACCTAACACTACCTACATCCACCTTTCATCCCCCCCCATCCATGAACCTATCCAGCCCCTCTTTAAAGCTCCCTAATGACTCTGCACTAACTACCTGTCTACTGAGACCCTTCCATTCATTCACCACCCTATTTGTGAACCAGTTTTTCCCTATTTCCTTTCTAAATCTACGCTTTTCCAGCTTGAATCCGTTACTTCTTGTTCTACCGTGGTTAAAAGCCGTAAGAACTTTTTCCCACCTCTCCTTTATTAAATCCCTTTATCCACTTAAAAACTTCTATCAGATCGCCCCTTACTCTGCGTCTCTCGAGCGAGTGTAATTTTAATAGCTTCAATCTCTTCGCATAACTAAAGTTACGCATCCCTTGTATCATTTTGGTCATCCTTCTCTGCACTGTTTCTAACAAGGCTATATCCATCCTGTAATATGGAGACCAAAAAATGAACCGCATAGTCTAGATGAGGCCTGACTAGAGCCAGATAAAGCTTTAGAATAACTTCTGCACTTCTACTTTTAACACTTCTGGTAATGAATCCTAATACTCTATTAGCTCTATTTCTGGCCTCAATACATTGTTTCCTAGGTCGGAGGTCTGGGCTCACCCTCACTCCAAGATCTTTTTCACCTTCTGATCTTTTCAGCGATACATTGCTTATGGTGTATCTATTACCAGGGTTTTTTCTACCAACATTCATAACGCTGCACTTATCAATATTAAATTCCATCTGCCATCTGACTGCCCACTCGTTGAGTTTATCTGAGTCTCCCTGCAATATGTTTACATCAGACTGTGATCCAATAATCCTACCTACCTTAGTATCATCAGCAAACTTGCTGATATCACTGCTAATCCCACTATCCAAGTCGTTGATGTAAATAAAAAATAGTAAAGGACCCAAAACAGACCCTTGTGGAACTCCACTTGTCACCAGTCCCCATTCAGATTTAGAACCATTAATTGTAACCCTTTGTTGCCTATTACTTAGCCAAGCTCTGATCCAATGAAGAACCTTCCCATCTATTCCATGAGCCTTAACCTTATTTAAGAGTCGCTCGTGTGGTACTTTGTCAAATGCCTTACTAAAGTTTTACTAATATTTTTTGCAATAATAGATTCCAATAATTTACCCACCACTGATGTTAGACTTACGGGTCGATAATTTGACTTTAGTCCTCTGTCTCCCTTCTTAAATATGGGAACAACATTTTCCCTTTTCCCCCACAATAATGGCACATCGCCTATCTCAACCGATTTCATAAAATGTGCACTAACGACTCACGAACAACCTCCTTGCATTCCTTTAACCCTCTCTAACCTGAGATGTGAAATTTCCAGTTCAGATTTTTAGTAAAGGATAGTCCATGACTATTCATTGTAGAAGGAGACAGTTGAGTGTCAGTGAAGAAGAGGGGATAGTTATCTGGAAGATTATGTTGAGTAGATAGGTGAAGACATTGGGTTTTTGAGGCATTGAACAAAACAAGTGTACTCTGCCCCATTCAGAAATAAAAGAAAGATCAGAAGTTAAGCACTCTGTGGCATCCTCCCGTAAATCAAATAACTTCTGTAGAGTTGGAAGTCTGGTGACTTACATAGAAAACTGCAGGGTAGAGTCCTAAGCATAAGTGTGGACAGGACATTGAGTTAGACTAAAGACGATCATTCATGAATAACAGAAAGAGAGTGGGTGATAGGACAGAACCCCGTGGAACAACAATGTTTAATAGACTTAGAAGAACATGACTGTCTACAACAGCAGCAATAGAGCAGTCAAAAGGGTAACTTGAGATAAAGGTGCACACACTGCACACAGAGAGGATAGAAACCAAATCAAAAGAGGATAGTTTAGATTAAAGATTTATGTCAGACTATAAATTTTGGAAGGAAGTAAAGACTATGAGAAGACTCAGGGAGCAAGCATCAGGGGTGATCCAGAGCACATATGGAGAGGAACTAGAAGATAGGGATGTAATAAAAAGGTGTGGAGAGTATTTTGAAAGATAGATGCTTTACAGATCTTATTAACCCTTTCACGCACGGTGACGCGATCGCCTCAAAATGGGCCCGTCTGCAATCTGAGCTTTTGACGCGAATTGCGTCAAAAAACAGTTAAAAATTCGCCCAAAAAAGTATTTATCATAATTGCATCAAAATTTTATGCGTCAAAGATCCAACCTAGACCTATAAAAGAAACAAATTGTCAACTCTCTCGTGTGAGTGGACGTGAAATGATAAGGGTTGTGTGTCAGTTTCCACTCAGCAGGCAGCCTGTGCGCGCGGATTGTCGTCCCTTTAAAAAGTGTCCCGAGCTGGCCATAATGGCCATATGAAAATTATAATGGTAGTGTTGGAATCCTCATAAAAATCCGCTTTTATTGGCATATAACCATAAAAAGTTGACTCAGGAAGTTTCGATCTACGAAGTGGTGAACGTAAGTATTTCTTATTTCTCTTTACTCATATTTTTTCGGAGTCGGTAAATTCCGCTATTTATTTGCATTTCTTTTTGCATTTTATTCTTTTATAAGGCAGAATAATCTCTTGCAAAAAACCCAAAGATATATAATAATGCCAGGAAAAAAGAATACACGTTGGTGAATTGATAACATAAAAAAATAATTCGCCGCACAGTCAGCCATTTCGCGGGGCCCCTTAGGGAGCATAAGACGGATGTTGCAGTGGACGGAAAAACTTATTAAACTTTTCGTGCGTGAAAGGGTTAAGAATAAATTCCAAAGCTTTAGAAAAGCAGGAAGTCAAAGGTATAGGAATGTTGTTCGAAGGATTAGAACGGTCACCCTTTTTTGAGGAACAGGTTGAATGCAAGCAAACTTCCAGCAAGAGGGAAAGGTGAAGGTGCTAGACAGAACCAGTTTTTTTTTAAACATTAGGAGGCTCTCCGTCAGGACCGTAGGCCTTTCCGACGATCAAGTCCAACGAAGGCATAGAAAACATCATTTGGAGAAATTTTAAAACAGGCATAATATAGTCAGAGGGTGGAGAAGGAAGAACAAGCCCTTCATCAACCAGAGGAATTATGAGCAGGTTCAGCTTTAGAAATAAATGAGACAGCTGTGGAGCCATCTTGGTGAAGCATAGGAGGGAAAGATGAGTGAGAATTGTTGGAGATGATTTTGGGTAATAGTGAGGCAGCTTAGCCCGAATTTCAAGGAGGGATGGATTTTGGCTATAGTTTAGGCAGGCTTCGGAATTT
>JACEEZ010020710.1:17018-27018 GCA_016584305.1 Chionoecetes opilio | reverse complement strand
CAGCCGGATAAACTTCTCTAAGGGAGAAGCAAGGTACAGTGTTAAGTATTGCACAATATTTACTGTGCATGTATTGCAGCAAGGAGCTGCAGTGTGGTGAAGTGGGTGGGGACGTAAAAATAAAATATATATATATATATATATATATATATATATATATATATATATATATAATTATATATATATAAAATATATATATATATATATATATATATATATAATATATAATATATATAGTTTTATATATATATTCGTATAGAGGTAGTTTTCTGAAGTCCCTGACCATTTCTTCTACCTTTTTTTCTTTAGTATTTTTATAACCTGGACCATTCTAAAGAAAAATTTGCCCCTAGCCCCTCTGGAAAAATGACGGCTAACTTTTCTTGAGCCCAATATTGAAAAAACCCGCCGCCGACATCTTGAAAAACATAAAATGTTATATGTCTGGCATCAGATGAGTTAAAAAGGGACGAATGACGTGCATTTTTTCTAATTCTGACATTCCCAAAGCCCCGGATGGACGTACAGTTAGGGACATTTGACCTCAAATCCAGGATGGCACTGTCCGCCATCCTGAAAAACTGAAAGTAAATTTTCGGCACAAGATAAGCTAGTGGATATGTGAGGGATTGGGGGTTTTGTTTCCACTTATTTTAGCATGATAAACTCATTTTAAGTATTATTTTAGAGTTCCAGGGACATCCTGCCCTACATTTTCAAGTATGATACGGCGAAATAGGGAAAACATGCTGTATTTTATATTTAATATTCTTTTCTACTTTTCCAGCTGGCATCACATGCCCGGGAAAACAATGAAATGGGATAGAAAAAAAGATTAAAATTTTCTTCTGTTCAGATCCCATCGCATGCCCGTCTTGATGAAAATCGCCGGCTTCTAAAGTGACAAAAAGAATGGATAATAGAACAGACAGTAAAGGGGTTACAAAAACAAGGTTTTAGATGAATACAAGTGCATTTTACTCTGTGGAAAAGTCATGTATGCAGATGACAGTTTGGAAAAAAATACACCTGAGAAGTGGGAATCCATCCGGGAAAATCTTTAAAATGGAGAGAATTTTATAAGTTTCAACATGTACATGAAAATGTGGACTTGGAGAAGGGGGCCTAAAGGTCACCACATGCATAGCAACTTGCTACGCATCATTATCCAGCAAGCACAAGCTCTGTCAAGCTGAATAACGCCAAACAGAAATCCGAGGAACATCTTGAAAAAATGAAGCATCAGATCAACAAGACCCTCCGCCAAGGCCGTGCACCTAAAAGGTCCGCTCCAGCAGGGTGTCCTTCATGATAGACTCTATGTGTGTGGTGCATGAAAGGGGGGATAAAGAGTAGTTTCTTTCGACAAGCAGATTTTACTTCAATCAACAATAGATGCCTGGACTAAATTCAAGTTACATACTGTCCGTCTGGAAAATGACGTATGAATTTGAGACTTTACACTCTGATTTCATCCATCCCAGATAGCCAAACAGCATTTAGGTTGAAATCCGCTACCCCCCCTCGCTCGTGCTGCGCAAAATATGTCAGCGACCACAAGCCCCTTTTAGATGAAAGTACTCAACATCTGCAGCGTGTAAACCTCCGAGAGGCCCAGGCTCTGTTCTTTCATCACATTCGTAAGTCATCTTCAAAGACCAACTGTCATGCTAACACCCGATGAAGATATTTCTGCCTCAATGTATGTACTGCGCTGTTGTATCATATACCAGTTCACTCACATTCTTTTGAATACGTTCATGAAATCCGATGTTTCCCCCAAATTCATTGATGAGAATTTCTTAAAGTAGCTGGACTTTACTGCTGAGTTTGTCCGTGATTTTAGATAATGCGCTTATAGTTCTGCAGGGAAAATTGCAGTGTCCGAATTTCATGGCTTTGAAGAGACTTGACGAATGTGATGAAAGAACAGAGCCTGGGCCTCTCGGAGGTTTACACGCTGCAGATGTTGAGTACTTTATCTGAAAGGGGCTTGTGGTCGCTGACATATTTGCGCCCCGCACGAGCGATGGTAGCGGATTTCCAACCCCAAATGCAGTTGGCTATCGGGATGGATGCAATCAGAGTGTCAAGTCTCAATCTCATTACGTAATTTTCCAGACGGACAGTATGCAACTTGAATTTAGTCCAGCCATCTACTGTTGATGAAGTAAAATCTGCTTGTCGCGATTACTACTCTTGTATCCCCCTTTCATGCACCACACACTAGAGTCTTATCATGAAGGACACCATGCTGGAGCGGAGCCTTTTAGGTGCACTGGTCTCTGGCGGAGGGTCTTGTTGAAACTGATGCTTCATTTCTTTTAAGATGTTCCCCCGGATTTCTGTTTGCTTTTCAGGGTTGACAGAGCTTGCGCTTGCGGATAATGATGCGTAGCAAGTGCTATGCATATGGTAACCCTTAGGTCCCTTTCCCAGTCCACTTTCATATACATGTCGAAACTTATCAAATACTCTCCATTTTAAAGACTTTTCCCCGGATGGATTCCCCCCTTCTCAGGTGTAATGTTTTCAAAATGTCATCTGCTGTACATGACTTTCCACAGAGTAAAATGCACTTGTATTCATCTAAGCCTTGTTTTGTAAACCCCTCACTGTTGTTCTATTATCCGTTCTTTTAGTCACTTACAAGTCGGCGATTTCATCAGAGGGTATGCGATGCATCTGAAACAGAAGATAATTAATATTACATATATTTTTTTGCCATTCATTGTTTCGGCATGCGATGCAGCTGGAAAAAGTATGAAAAAAAATATAAATATAAAAATACAGCATGTTTTCCCCATTTCGCCATATCATACTTGAAAATGTATGTCAGGATGTCCCTGGAACTCTAAAATAATACTTACAATGAGTTTATCATGCTAAAATAAGTGGAAATAACTCTTCACATATCCATCTAGCTTATCTTGTGCCGAAGATATTACATTTCATGTTTTCAGGATGGCGGACAGTTGCCATCCTGGATTTAGAGGTCAAAATGATCCCCAAACTGTACGATAACCATTCCAGTGACTTTGTAAAGTCAGAATTAGTAAAAAATGGCACCTCATTCGTCTTTCTAACTCATCTGATGCCAGAGATATAACATTTTTATGTTTTTCAAGATGTCGGCGGCGGCCTTTTTCAATATTGGGCTCTAGTAAAGTTAGCCGTCACTTCCCAGAGGGGCAGAGGAGCTATTTTTTCTTATAATGGTCCAGGTTATCAAATCCATCGAGAAAAAAAGGTAGGAAGAAAAGGGTTTCACGGACTCCAAAGAGAATGACTCTACATAAAATCTATATATTATATATAATATATTAATAAAATGTATATATATATATATATATATATATTATATAATATAAAATATATATATATAATAATATATATATAAAATATATATATAATAATATATATTTTATAAAATATATTAATATATATTAAATATATTATTTTATATATATATAATATATATATATATATAAATATATATTATATATATATATATATTAAAATTTTATATAAAATATATATATATATAATATTTTATATATTTTAATATATATATAATATATAATATATATATATATAATATATATATAATTAATATATATATAATATATAATATATTATATTAAATATATATATATATATATATATAAAATAATATATATATAATATAATATATATAATAAAATATATTATATATATATATATATATATAATATATTATATATATATATAAAATATATAAAATTATAATTTATATATATATATATAAAATTATTATTTTAATATATATATAATATTTATAAAATATAATTTATATATTTAAATATATATATTATATAATATATTATATATAAAATATATATATAATATATATATAAAATATAATATAATATATATTATATATTAAAATATATATATATATATATATATAATATATATATTTATATATATATATATATAAAATAATATAATATATATATAGATATATAATATATATATATATATATAAATATAAAATATAATAATATATATATATATATAGATATAATATATTATCGTTGTTACTAGTATTATTACCATTTTTACCTCTATCATTATTATAAAATTTTTTTATCACCATTATTTTTATATTTTATTATTAGCAAATTACTGATTGTCTTTTTTCAATTCAATAATTTATTGCCATAGAAGAATATATGATTACAACACTTGACAGCTTGATAGCTGAGTCGCTGGAGTTCCTGGTGATGGGTCTCGAGGCGAGTATTTGCCGTTGTCGGTACCTGTGCAAGAGGACAAAGATCCATGGCCCGTATTTATAATAGCTTATGGGTTTCCCCATAAGCTATAAATATTAACGTTAGGTTCAATTTGCTTAGATTAGGTTAGATTACGAGGGGGGCCTCGGAATCTCGGAGGTTGAAGGTTAGGTAAATTTCCCATATCTAAGGAAAACTACCCTAGATATAGGTAATTTTGACTCCTACACAACTCCAAAAATACGTGTTTTCGACGCATTATTTAGTCCCCACCCTAAAACCCCGCATTTCCACAGGTCCCCACGTTTGTTGGGGGGAAGGGGGAGAGTATGGGCAAACGCTAGAAATTTACCAAATAACATCATATTTCCAAATATAATGGCGGAAGCGTGACGGAAGGATACACACAAGGTAAACCATGTAGTAAAGGAGAAGGAGAAAGAAGCAATGGGCCAAGGAGGAAAAGTGATGACCCAGCAGACAGAGATACGGCAGTATACGTAGCTACAGATACGGCAGTATATCTACCTAGCTACGTATACTGCCGTATCTCTGTCTGATCATCACTCCCTCCCTGACTTTTGCTCCTTTCTCCTTCTTTACTTCGAGGTTTACCTGTTGTGTTTCCTTCCGTCACCCTTCTACCATTACTTTTGGAGATACAACATGTTATTTATAGGGAGGAGAGAGGCAAGTTTTACATCGTTCCCGCGTAAAACTTTTCTACGGGATGTTATTGTTACGAACGCGCTCCTAGAGAACTCGAGCTCAAGTTCAGGGTGACGTCATTTGTGCCAAGTATTCCTATTCGTCGCGGTATGGTGGCCACTGAATGGTGATTGGCTGGCGTGTGGCGCCGGGACAAAGGAAGAAGACAGAGGGGTGCCGCGTGGCACCCAAGGGCAGTCGGTTGAGATACGTCTCTAGGGGAAGAGGTTGCGCGCGGGCTGCCGGTTGTGGGAGTCGCCGACGAAGGGAAACGGCGGGGCCAGTGGAGAGACGTCTCCTGGCTCGTTGGGAGGCACGTGCTGTGTGGCGTTGGGGTGGCACTAGGAGGTGACGTGCGGTGTGCTTGCGGTGCGCCTGTCAGCGCACCTGACGGCGACGCAGCAGAAGGAGGCGGCCACAGTGGATAGTCGCAAGGTTGTGCCTGCGAGGAGGTAAGGTTGTGTGATAGTATTGCGGCGCCTGGCTTGTGGCGGCCGCGGTGGGTTGTGGCGCCCGGACGAGGCAGCCACTGTGGTGTGCCCGTGAGAGGTACTGGGATTGTGACTGTTGGAGCGTTCCCTACGACGGCCGAGGAAGAGGTCGGGGGGTTCTTGGCGTGTGTTGTAGTGTCTAGTAGTTGTAGATTTGTATTGAGTGACCTTGAAGCTTGTACTGTGTGTTACTTCAATATAACACCGTTAAATGCCCCTTTGTGTTTGCCAAAACCCTTCCCCCCTGAGTGTGTGAACAGACAGAGAAGGGGAACCCAGCCTGGTAAGTTCTCAATTCCTAGCAGGAGCCCTGTTTACGAGCTACGCGTCCCCCCCTCTGTCTTAAGCACCCGCCGGCTTCCCTGCATCTCAAGAGATCAGCCCGGAGCAGGTGTAGAGGTTCCTAGCTGAGGACAGCAAAGGTAAGGGGGGCGTTCGTTGCATTATTTACACGTATATATGAATTAATCCTTTAAAATTGCTATATTTTCAGTTCGTAAGGTTCTCACATAATTTATTGCTCATATTTTACTGATTTCACGCGTTATTTCATGATCTAAGGGACATTTTAGGGTAATGTAAATGCTACGTTTAGCGGGAAGTTATGTCAGCAGGAACTGCTAGACCCATAGCTATGGCGGAAATTTGCTCCATAGCTATGGAGATCTTATGGGCGACTTTATGTTATGTCGAACCTTATGGGAATCCCATAGCCTTATTATAAATACCGGGCCAGATCTTCAAGTCGTTTGTGATCCCTATCTTACTCTATGGTTGTGAGACATGGACACTAAATAGCGATTTGAAGAGGCAAATCGATGCTTTTGGTAATAAGTGTCTTCGCAGAATCATGGGGTATCGCTGGGATGATTACGTATCAAATTAGCGATTGCACCATTAGACTGAATCAAGGCCTATTACCTGCATAGTCCGTCAGCGCCAACTTCGGCTATATGGATATCTGGCACGCTACCCTGAAACAGATCCTTCCCATCGAATTGAATCTGTAAGAGACAATCCGGCGTGGAGGAGGCCAAGTGAGCGACCACGTGGCTCGTGGCTGGGACAAGTTGAATATTCCTGTCGACAGTTGCTTGGTATGGGAAGGGAGCCTGCATGGGGACTCGTGCATGGTGACCCCGGGAGTGGCGTCGTAGGGTGGGCGAGGCGATGCGCCTCCCGGCGTATGCCCCCAATGATTAATTGGATTGTTCAAAAGTAGGTTGTGTGTGATCATATTTTTTGACATGTGAAATACACCTTATAATCCACTTCTGCCCTATAATTACACTGGTCGACAAAAAAAAATCGAAGATATGGTTCTGGACTAAATGAAGCTGATTATAGGTAAATCAACCCTGCTGAACTCGAATCTGATGTTCAATTAACTCTATCACGTCCCGTTTTTGAGAACCAGACGCAATTCATGAACAAATATGGGTAAAATCAGCTGAAATAGGTTTCACCAAACTCTTAATCTTTTCTTTTCTCAAGCCTATTTAGGGCAGTGCAGTGTTTTGAGCCCGTGGGTTGTGCAGTGAGCAGGGAGGGTAATGCGGCTGCGTATTGGCGAGGGGTTAGCAGGCTGTGTAGTACATTTTTAACCTACGATCGTACAGCTTTTGACATATGTATAAACATTTTATTTTTCTTTGCAGATATGATGTGTTTGATTTAGTGGAGCCCTAATTTTAGTTGGTTTACCGTATATAGTACCTTTTTACCGGGCTGTGATGGAGCGCCGAACTGTGTGAATGCATCGGACAGTTTTTGTTACATATGTGGAATTTTACCCCGACAGTCTGAAGAAACCTCTTACAAAAAATGTTAAAGCAGCTTATCTGCATTACTTCAAGTGCCGTATAGGTGATCAAGATAAGAAGTGGGCCCCTCACGTAGCATGCAAACCCCTGTGTGAACCATTTAAATTTGAAATGGATGCGTTGGCAAACGGCCATCAGCATGGCATTCGGCACCCCAATGGTGGCGTGACAAAGGGATCAACAGTACTGGACGGCTACTTCTGCCTCACTAACATTAAAAGGATATTCAGTAAAAACGCGAGCTAAAATCAGGTATCCTGAGTACCTTCTGCCATCAGACCTGTGCCACATGGTCCTGATCTCCCAGTTCCCAAATGTTCCAATTGCAAGGCTATAAGTGAATCAGATTCGAACGAGGAGGATAATCCCATGGATACAGACTTTCAAGAAATGGCAGACAACAGAGAGCCCAAATTCATTCAGTCAGGAAATGCTACATGACCTTGCTAGGACCTAGATCTACCCAAGGAGAAAAGTGAAGTCCTTGGATCTCGTCTCAAGGAATGGAATTTGCCACAAGAAGAAGGTTCCATCACCACGTTTCGTCGTAGACATAAAGAACTTTTAAGCTTCTTAAGATGGAAAAACAAGCTCTGTTACTGCTTTTGATGTTGACCACTCATGGAAAAAACTTTGTGAGTCTCACACTTATGATAAGAGTGAGTGGCGGCTGTTCATAGATTCAGGAAAAAAAAACGCTAAAGGCCGTTCTTCTGCATAAAGGAAATAAGCTTCCGGGGTTTTCCCAAATTTCGGCATGGCCAGAAATGAGTGAAACTATGAAACTATGAAGACTGTTACTGCTGTTAAAATATGAAGAAAAATCAGTGGAATCTGTGTGGGGACCTGAAGGTAATCTCCTTGCTTCTAGGACTCCAGTTAGGTTACACTAAGCACATGTGTTTTCTTTGTTTGTGGGACCTAGAGCGGACAGCAAACCATTACAAACCAAAAGGGAATGGCCAGCACGACCGAAAGACTAACCTGGCAGGTTCAACTGTATGTACAAACCTTTGTTGACAGTTGAAAAGGTGTACTTACCTCCATTGCAAATTTAAAATTTGGGTTAATGAAAATTTTTGTGAAGGCCATGGGTCAAAATGGTGCTGGCTTTCAGTATTTGTTAGCAAAGTTTTAAACGCACCTGTATTGAGCCAAAGTAAAAGGGAGGTGTTTCAATGGCCCTCAAATTCGTCAACTACTCAATGATGAGACTTTGTAAAGAGCCCTAACTGCCCTGGAAAAAGCTGCTTGGAAGAGCTTTTTTGGGGTGTTATAAAGATACCTAGGTAATGTTCGAGCATCGAATTATGAAGAACTTGTAAATGACATGTTGAAAGAGTTACCATGCGCTTGGGCTCGGATGTACTAAAAAATCCCCCTTTTTCCATTCACATCTTGATTTCTTCCCAACGAATCTTGGCGCGGTCAGTGATGGGGCAGGGGGAAACGTTTCCAACCAGGACTTTGCCACCATGGAAACCCGATACCAAGGACGATTCAGTCCCAACCTGATAGGGACTATTGCTGGACTCTACCCAACGTGAAAGTAACATTAATTTTAAATATATTATTTTCCGATATGTACATTAGGTCCAATAAAGCCGCAGGCACCAACCAGAATTTAATTCCCAGTAATATATATTAAAAAGTAGGTGGTTTTTTTTCGATTAATTATATAAGTATATATACGTATATAATTTTAAAAGCTATTAAAATTTTAAATGCCGATATTTCAAAAACTATACGTGCTAGAGAAAAAGCAATGCCATTTTTTATATCAGCAGCGAAAATGCTTTCCAACCCACACACAATGAACTCAGAACCATTTTTGGTGTCGACCAGTGAATTATTGGATTGAGATGGATATTCCATGTCCAGCCCAAAAGAGTGATACAATAGATTAAATGACTCTACACTAGAGAGTAATAAATACATGTCAGAGATTCTATATTTAAACGATTTCTAGCTAGGAATAGTATACCACACACTTTAGATATTTTTGCAGCTATTTGTTGAATATGTACATGGCATTTCCATTTTTCATCCAAAACAAGTCCTAATAATTTAGTATGGTACACTCTTTGAATTACTCTATTTCCTATTCATATAGTTTCTGATATATTTTGTAAACTTCCACAAGAAAATAGCATACATCAGAGTGGTCCAGCTACGTGCCCGGGATGATTTTTTGTGGCCCGCGAGCACTCATATTAATATATTAATTAACCCGATATAAAAACATTAAAGTATCTGCGATTCCAATGTTATGAATATGAAATAATACTGTTACTAGCTTGCCAACTTTTCCCATGGGGATGCTTTTTGTTTTTTTTTATGCCTAGGCCCTAGAACCTAGAACAAATGTTGGACTCTGGATTTATTCCTCGTTACATGGAAAAATGCAAGAAAATAGGGAATACAATATTATCCGTATAACATTCCGCAAAAGAATAGTCAATTCACACTGGAGTGTAATACAACGTTTTTGCACTGCAAAAGTAATAATAATAATGAGTTTACTGTGTAGGGAGGTAGGCAAAAAAGCTTATACCCGATGATTATGTTATATATTAGTTAACGCTATTTTGCATTGTGCTCGTTAAAAATTAGAACAAAAATCATCAATGAAAGCAAAATCTATCCGTTTTATTGATATGCTCCTGTTATAAGTGTCTCAAAAACCGGGAAAAATGAATAT
>JACEEZ010020710.1:0-16178 GCA_016584305.1 Chionoecetes opilio | reverse complement strand
TAGCACATGTCGAAAAACTTTTCCTCCCCACCTTATCCATACCCGAATTTCTCAACCTAATTGCTAATTCCTCTGTATATAACCAAAAAGTAACGGTGATAACACGCAGCCCTGCTAACCCCTCTTCGACTACCTACCCACTCTGTCTCTATGTCCCCAGCCTGTACACTGCCCGTGTGTCCTCATACATACTATCTATTATGCTGACTATTCTGTCACTAATCCAATTCTAGACAGTATCTACAAAGCAAACCCCTATTGACCCTATCATAAGCCTTTTCAATGTCAAGGAATGCAAGGTATGTCTTCCCACCCATCCTATTCATTTTTTCTATCACTGAACTAACTACGAACTTTGTCCTCACCTCTCCTATCCTTGCGAAAGCCATTCGTTTCCTCCCCCATTACTCTATTTCTCTCACAACATTCACTAATCCTACCATTTAGTACCCACTGAATATCTTTCCCACCGTATCCATTACTGCTATTGGTCGATAAAACATATTGGTTGATAAACACGCCTAAGCCTGAACTCTGTTAACCAATCATCAGCGATGGGCTGGCAGGCTGAGAGAAGCTCCTCCCTAAACGGGGGGAGGTGGGATTTTCACCTCCTTTTTAATGTATGGCGACTACAACTTTCAACTACAATTTTTTTTTTTACCTTAATACATGTGTTTGCACATGCTATCAAGCTGAAGAGAGACGAGAGAGAGAGAGAGAGAGAGAGAGAGAGAGAGAGAGGAGAGAGAGAGAGAGAGAGAGAGAGAGAGAGAGAGAGGGGGGAGAAGAAAGGGGGGAGGCAGGAGGCATGTGCGTGTGTGTGTCTGCGCGTGTGTGCGTGCATGTGTGTATGCGTGTGTATGTTATTGTGTGTGTGTGCATGTGTATTCATCTAGTTGTATTTTACAGGGTCTGAGCTGCACTCGTATGAACATAAGAAAATAAGGAAGCTACAAGAGGCCGTGAGACCTACACGTGGTAGTTCCTGTTACTTAACACTACCTACATCTATCTATCTATCTATCTATCATGCACACACTTGCACACACACACACACACACTTACATACACACACGTGGACATACACATACACGCACACACACACGCACATACACACACGTACACACACACACACATTTACACGCACACACACACACCACACACACACATATTTAACACACACACACTCTCTCTCTCTCAGAGAGAGAGATGTGCGTGTGTGTGTCTGCGCGTGTGTGCGTGCATGTGTGTATGTTTAGTGTGTGTGTGTGTGTGCATGTGTATTCATCTAGTTGTATTTTACAAGGCCTGAGCTGCATTCGTATGGTCCCGTCTCCATATCAACATTCTTATCATTCATCCTTAGTGTTGGCCGAAGCCATCACCCGGGAGGCGGGTCACAACCCCCGGTTAACACCGGGTACCCATTCACTGCTGGGTGGACAGGGCTCGGTTTTTTAAGGAAACAGCCCATCTGTCTCCGCTCCGCCCCGGGGATTGAACCCGGGACTTCTCGGTTGTGAGCCGAGCGTGCTACCTCTACACTACGGATTATGTGTGTATGTGTGTGTACATGTTTGTATGTGTGCGCGCGTGTGTGTATGCATGTGTATGTGTGGCAATGTGTGTATGGGTATGTGTGTGTGTCTCTCTCTCTTTGTATGCCCTATTAATTTTCCCCTTTCACCTCTTGTTTCAGACTTTTCTTTCATCACAACATATTTTTTTGACGTAATAGTTATTTATATTTTCTGTTGCTATACATTTTTTTGTTGATTAATAAGGTTATGTATATTCATTAATATATTCCATTTTTTTTCTTTTCATAGTAACTGTTGTTCTGTATTTGTACATACTACATATACACAATTGACCTGGATTAAAAAAATTGCATGCCTTTCATTTCGTTTCTTTCAAATATCATCTGAGAGAGAGAGAGAGAGAGGAGAGAGAGAGAGAGAAGAAGAGAGAGAGAGAGAGAGAGAGAGAGAGAGAGAGAGAGAGAGAGGTATTCTTATCTCCGATGGGATTAGTTCTGGCCGCGGTCATTCCCTCGGGGAGCTCAGGTAGGGTAGAGGGTAATGGTGTAAATATGCAAAACCTGAGTTGTCGTTGAATATGCCCTCCCAGCCCCTCACTACACGAAAACTCCATAGCGCTCGTCTATGGGAAAAAAAAAAATTCTCCTTCTGTCCACCAGACCACATTTTTTCCAACCCACGAGACCACGTCTCTCTTCTCCACTGTCCACATTCTGAAATGTCTCCTGTGCACCAGAAGGAGGGCTTATATTAATTTGATATGAAGGAGAGTACGTAGTACTACTATATATACTACTTATACTAGTATACCTACTACTTCTGCTACCACTATTACTACTACTATTTTACAGCTATTACTACTACTATTAACCCCAGCTATGGGTTAAATAGTCCCAGCTATGGGTTAAACAGGGGCAGCCTGGGGTTAATCCCTACAGGGGGTTCTGCGTCCCTGGCCACGGTGAGCAGTAAGGTCAATCCCTGACATAGATTGGTTGGGGCGGGTTTGCAAACCCTCCCTGTAAAAACTAAACTAGCCACAAACATAGTAAGAGTAGAGTGCCGGGGGCGCGGTAATCGCGCACCCGACCCGGTTTTGCCGGGGGGTCCGACCATGCAACCCCTCCCTTGCCGACGCAGGGGAGGGTCTGCCTATGACGAGTGCGGGGCAAAGCCCTCGGAATCCCGCACTCTAAATCGAGTGGTAGGGCCCCCTAGCCCAACTTTTTCTTATGGGGGTGGCCGGGGCGGTGCAGAGGCGGCGCCTGCCCGTCGAATCACTCCTGGGATCAACCTGCGGAGGGTTCTTCGTGTGGGCTCGTGGAACGTTCTGAGCCTCTCAGACGATCATCGACTACCTCTCCTATCGGGCGAGCTCAGTAGGCTGAGGGTGGATATAGTGGGACTCTCTGAGACGAGGAGGCCAGGCAGTGGCGAGACTAGCAGTAGGGTTTACACCTACTAATGGTCCGGCATGAGCAATGGTCACCGTGTACGGGGAGTAGCTATAGGCATCTCCAGCAAACTGCAGCCGTCAGTTGTTGAGGTTACTCCGGTTGATGAGCGTATAATGCGGGTGAGGATGAAACCACTCTGGGTTTTCATGTCTCTTGTTGCAGTGTACGCTCCTACCGAGATGCGTAAAACTGAAGAGAAGGAGATGTTCTACGCCAAACTCGACTCTGTATTAGACCAGTGTCCTCCTCGGGACACACTCATTGTCTTGGGCGACTTCAATGCTACTACTGGCACTGTGAGAGATGGCTACGAGTTATGTGTTGGTCCCCATGCTCCGGTACCAGAAACACCAACAGTTCTCTGCTTCTGAACTTTGCAAGTCCAGAAGGTTGAGAATTGCAGGTTCTTGTATCAGAGACCAGAGCTGCACCGCTGGACATGGTATAGTAATGCCGGAGGGGTAGCTAAGGAGATCGACCACATCCTCGTTAGTCCTCGTTGGAGGATCCTCCAGAACTGCAGGGTTTACCGGAGTGCTGAGTTCTTTGGAACAGATCACAGACTTGTTGTTGCTACACTTAAGCCTCATGGCAAGTCCAGAAGAATCTCAAGAGGGTAACCATACTGTGTTTCATCTTGAGAAACTGAAGGACTTGACATGTGCTCATGAGTATGCGGTGGCAGTCTCAAATCGGTTTGATGTGCTCGGTGCTCTCGGGGACCCTGTAGAACTGTGGGATACCTTCAAACGTGAAACTTTACAGGCTGCCAAGGAGTGTATTGGGAGCGCCCGAGGTCAAGGCGTGGTTTTGTCTCGACGGAGACGCTGAGAAAATCGAGGCAGAGTCGCGCTGCCAGGCTGGCTGGGAACTGAGACCAGCACAGGGCTCTGTCACGCCGGACTAGAACCCTCCTGGGGAGAGACAAGGAGAGGTATGTCAGGAGTCTCGCTGAGGATGTCGAGGGTCATTTGAACGCTAATGACCTCCGACCCGCCTACCGAGCCCTGAAGAAGCTCCGTTCCAAGTCCCTTCTCAGGCGAGTGCTATTCGAACAGCAGATGGGCGCCTCGTGTCGGACATGGGATGGGCAGAATGGCTCGTTGGGCTGAGTACTTTGGGCAGTTGTTCACGGTGGACCCTCCAACTGAGCAGCTTCACACTACTGGGTTACAGGCAGTGGATGCCGATCCTCCCATTGACGAAACCGCACCCTCTCTTGACGAAGTCAGAGAGGCTGTAGCAAGTTGAAGAGTGGAAAGGCAGCTGGCGTTTGTAATATCAGTGCGGAGCTCCTCAAGGCTGGGGTGAGGCCATGATCCGCGGGTTGCATGCTGTCCAGACTGCCGTGTGGCAATCAGGTACCATTCCTCCTGACTGGAAAAGGGGGCTGGTTGTCCCTATCTGGAAAGGGAAAGGGGACCGTCAGGACTGTAACAACTACCGCGGTATTACACTGCTCAGCGTACCAGGCAAGGTGCTTGCCCATCTATTGCTGACACGAATTCGCAGTCATCTGGTGAAGCATCAGAGACCTCAGCAGTCTGGGTTCACGCCTGGTAAGTCAACAACGGACTGTATCCTAGCGCTTCGTGTCCTGGTGGAACGCCGACGTGAGTTTCGACAGGGGATGCTTGCAGCCTATGTTGATCTCAAGAAGGCGTTTGACTCAGTGGCATCGTGAGTCACTCTGGGATTCTTCTGCGACTTCGAGGATTCCTGCAAGGACTATTGGTTTGATAACTGGTCTGTATTCTGGGACTGAGAGTGCTGTGAAGTGTGGGCAGGTGTATCCAGCTTCTTTCCTGTGAATACAGGAGTGAGGCAAGGGTGCGTCCTTGCCCCATCTCTTTTCAACGCTTGTATGGACTGGGTATTGGACAAGGTTGTAGATCAAAGTGATTGTGGAGCATCCGTCGGCAACACCAAGATCACTGATCTTGTTTTTGCCGATGATGCAGTAATCTTTGCTGAGTCGCTGGAGGTCCTGGTGATGGCTCTCGAGGCGCTGCACAAGGAGGCAAAGCCTTTGGGACTTGAGGTCTCCTGGCTCAAGACCAAGGTCCAGGTGTTTGGAGACTTACTAGATGAAGCAGTACAGTCTGTGCATGCGTGTGGCGAGGACATTGAGATCTTGGAAAGTTTTACATACCTTGGTAGCGCAGTCCATAATGACGGCGGGTCACGTCAAGAAGTCTTACGGCGGATTGGCATAGCCCACGGTGTTATGGACTCGCTCAGCGGGAGTATTTGGCGTTGTCGGTACCTGTGCAGGAGGACAAAGATCCGGATCTTCAAGTCGCTTGTGATCCCCGTCCTACTCTATGGTTGTGAGACATGGACACTAAATAGTGACTTGAAGAGACGAATCAATGCCTTTGGTAATAAGTGTCTTCGCAGAATCATGGGGTATCGCTGGGATGATTACGTGTCAAATCAGCGATTGCACCGTGAGACTGAATCGAGGCCTATTACCTGCATAGTCCGTCAGCGCCAACTCGGCTATATGGGCATGTGGCACGCTACCCTGAAACCGATCCTTCCTATCGGGTTGATTTGTAAGAGACAATCCGGCGTGGAGGAGGCCAAGGGGGCGCCCACAAGGCTCGTGGCTGGGGCAAGTTGATGTTTCTTGTCGAGAGCTGCTTGGTATGGGAAAGGAGGCTGCATGGGAACTCGCGAGTGGTGACCCCCGGGAGTGGCGTCGTAGGGTGGGCGAGGCGACGCGCCCCCCGGCGTATGCCCCCAATGATTGATTGATTTACAGCAATGATACACAGATTTCGTTTTCCCTTTCAATAACGTCACACACCACTGGAAACAGTGACGCAACCACTCCGTATAAAGAAAAAAAGAAAAAGAAAAAATGGAACCAAGGCGAGCCGGCTCGTTTGACCGATCAGTATGCAGAGGATGGGGAAAGTGGAGAAGGGAAGGCGGAGTCAACCACCATCAGGTAGTATCACGCTGCTCAGTATACACAGTACCTCGGTCTCCGTCAAAAGAGGCGGCGCTCTGCTTACATTTCGCAAACCCGTCGCTTCCACTCTAATCCTCAACATTCATCTCTCCTCGCGGTGGGTCCCTTTGCTTTCCCGTGGCTCCGTGCATACTTGTGTTATCATGCACTGGCCCTGTGTAGTGTTATCATCCATGGCCCTGTGTAGTGTTGTCATCCATGGCCCTGTGTAGTGTTGTCATCCATGGCCGTGTAGTGTTGTCATCCATGGCCCTGTGTAGTGTTGTCATCCATGGCCCTGTGTAGTGTTTGTCCCCATGGCCCTGTGTAGTGTTGTCACCATGGCCCTGTGTAGTGTTGTCATCCATGGCCCTGTGTAGTGTTGTCACCCATGGCCCTGTGTAGTGTTGTCATCCATGGCCCTGTGTAGTGTTGTCATTCATGGCCCTGTGTAGTGTTGTCATTCATGGCTCTGAGTAGTGTTGTCATCCATGGCCCTGTGTAGTGAAACCCCCCAAACATCTGCAAACTTTAGAGGGGCCCCTCCAGGAAGTAGGCCACCCGGCCACCCAAATGTCTAGCTACGCCCCTGGCCCTGTGTAGTGTTGTCATCCATGGCCCTGTGTACAGTGTGTAGTGTTGTCATCCATGGCCCTGTGTACAGTGTGTAGTGTTGTCATCCATAGCCCTGTGTAGTGTTTCATTCATGGCCTTGTGTAGTGTTGTCATACATGGCCCTGTGTAGTGTTGTCACCCATGGCCCTGTGTAGTGTTGTCATTCATGGCCCTGTGTAGTGTTGTCATCCATGGCCCTGTGGTGTTGTCTATACATAGCCCTGTTTAGTGTTGTCACCCATGGCCCGTTTAGTGTTTCATCATGGCCCTGTGTAGTGTTGTCATTCATGGCCCTGTGTAGTGTTGTCATACATGGCCGTGTAGTTTTGTCATACATAGCCCTGTTTAGTGTGTCACCCATGGCCCTGTGTAGTGTTGTCATCCAGGCCCTGTGTAGTGTTGTTCATTCATGGCCCTGTGTAGTGTTTGTCATCCATGGCCCTGTGTAGTTTGTCATACATGGCCCTGTGTAGTGTTGTCATTCATGGCCCTGTTTAGTGTAATATTCATCAACAAAAACAATAGCTAAGAAAAACAATGCAACATTCACGTTGCATTGCATCCCCACGCCTCCTACGTGTGGGTCGCCCCGTGTGTAGCAATCCTTCGGTAATGCACGAGGACTATGAGGACTAATTTAGATAGCGCAATAGTGCATTCACTATTACGATTTCTATATAAATCCATTTGTCAAATTTACTTTCAAGATTTCTTCATCGTGTGTGTGTGACTGTGTGTGTGTGTGTGTGTGTGTGTTGACGAGAGTAGGAATGACTGGTGAGAACTTCCCTGAGGATTTCTATCTGCTTACTCATATTAGCAAAACCTTGACGGTGCGTGTCAAGGCGACCAGCGTCTGAAGAAACACAAATCATCACTGATATATCTATCTGCCCATTTATCTATCTAAACATAAATATTATGACATATACGTATATCTATAATCTATTTATCCATCAAGCCTTCACAAGTTCACACATACAGTAAAACTCGTTCACTTCACTCTGATACAGACAGCCACTGAGACTAGTTCAACCGCGGCGATTAACTCACGTAGAATGTTCGTCATAAGGCGAGATCGGCAGCAATGCGGACCAGTCAGAGGGTTTTCTCCCTGTGTTGAGTTAGATTGCAAGTGTTTAGCCATTTGCTTGGTCCGGCTTGAAATGCTGATGTGGGTATTATGGTCGGAAGCTCGAAGGCAAGGACATCTTTGTGTACCCCCGGTGCCAAGGTGAAGGTGGGCGCAACCGGGGGTATGCTTTGCCTTGAATCTGGCTCCAGTATCCCTCTCCAACTCATCTCTGTTATGGATGTCTTTTAATGTGCTATTTCTTTATTGTATCTAATAGATCGATGATTACTTTAGAAAAAATATTCAGAAAAAGTTGCGCCATTTTCGGAAATTTTTGGGACTTTACTGATCATAACTAAAAAAAAGATTCCCCGAATTTGAATGTGTGGGATAAGCGATGGTAAAGAAATGTAGAGACAAGATAGGGATGATTGTGAAGTAGCTACTTTGCACGGTAGCTACGTATAAAATATATGCACAGGCCTCATGATTGTTCACCTATACCTTCTACCACAGTCATTCCTATCTTACCTCCTTACTTTTTATCCCATCTCAATTCGGATTTTTTTTTATTAATATGTCAAGTGGCATAATATAGGGTTTGTTGTGAGGTTAAAAAAGTATGTAGACAAACATAAGGGCTGTGCATATCTACTGTGCAAAAGTAGCTACTATACAAACATCCCTGTTTTGCCTCCTTACTATACTAACCTTCATATCCCCCACATTTAAATTCGAATTTCCTTATTTACTTTTTCTTCGTTTTCTTCTTCTTTTACTACATGTGCATTCTTAATACATTTAGGATGCCATGACCATAGGAGAAGTAAAAATCAGAAGTGTACGAAAGAAAAATATTTGTACATAAAATGTGCGAAAAAGACGAAACAGCGTATGTGAACATACGTGTGCGAGGGGAAACGAGGGAAAACGATAAAAAAATACGCATTAAAAGGCCCCTTCACATATTCAAGGGCTCGCGTCGGCGACCCGGGCAGACATGCTGAGTCATCCAGTTGGTGCCGACTGCAGCCAATTTTGGGGGGCTGAAGCTCCAAAATCGGCGTGGTTGGTTCGGGTTGCCGTAGTTTGGCGACTAGTCCGCGATTGTCTGCAATAGTCGCGGACAGTCGCGGACTAAAACAAATTTAAAAGCCAATATTGGGTTGCCGTCATGCGGCGACTGTTCCCAGCCGTACTGCGACTGACACCGGAGTAGGGCAAGCCTCCACCGACCGTAGTCGGCGCGGTTAGCCGACGGTTTACCGTAGTTTAGGCGACTAATCGGCGACTAGTCTGCGACTGTCGCCGATTAGTCTGCGACTATCGGCGATAGTCGAAAACTATAAGGGTGTTTGAAAATTTAAAGGTCATCTTTGAGTTGGCGTCATGCGGCGACATTTACCGACAGTTGCAGCACGACGCAAACCTACGGTTGCCGTCATGCTGCAACTGTTCCTAGCTGTGCTGCGACTGACGCCGAGTGGTTGTAGATGTGGGCAGCGCTCTGGCCCATCCCCCACACCACTTTTCAACCTTCGCTTGTGTATAGTGAACCACGCCACCGATGTCGATCACACTATTGTCCACACACTTGCCTACCTTGACTAGGCCACAAAACATATATGCCTCCAAATATTTTTAAATTGAACACAATAACTATACGACTTGGTGATAACAATCGCCAAGGCACTAATAATACTGCGGAAGCAGTATAGCGCTAAAGATACTGCACTAAAGATACTGTTCTATTTATAGTGGATAATGTTGACGATAACAATAATAATAATAATAATAATATCAATAAATATCTAAAAAAATTCCGCCTTACCTCTCTCTCTCTCTCTCTCTCCGTATCCGTCTTTCCCGCAGTAAAAATAACGGAAATTTCATGACCATTAGTCGCAGCACGGCCCCGACTGGTCACAGTACGGCCTCGACTGGTCGGCGCTAGACTCGGACCCTTCGGCGACGAGTCCCAGCACGGAGCCGACTTTTCCAGTTAAATTTTTGAGTCGCAGACTCGCCCCGAGTGTATAGACTCACTATAAAGCATGCACCACACAGTCAGGACCCCTCTCGCGCCCCTTCATGACTCCCACGACCCGACGGCGACGATCTGGGCTTGACACCACCCACATGACTCGGCGCCGACCACAGCATGACTCAGCATGTCGTGACTGGTCGCCGTCGAGAATGTGAAGATTGTGAACGGGCCTTAGTCATCAGGTCGTTGCTGACTGCAGCCAATTTCAGGGGGGCTGAAGTTCCAAACCGAGTGGTTGGCTCGGGTTGCCGTATTGTCGGCGATAGTCGCGGACAAAACGAATTTAACCCCAATTTGGGTTGCTGTCATCCACGACAGTCACCGACAGTCGCAGCGTGGTTGCCGTCATGCGACGACTGTTCCCACCGTGCTGCGACTGCCCACCGGATAGGGCAAGCTCCTCCACCGACCGTAGTCGGCGCGTTAGCCGACGGTTTGCCGTTTAGGCGACTTATCGGCGACAAGTCCGGGGATTGTCGGCGATAGTCGCGGACAGTCGAGTAATAAAACGAATTAACCGCCAATATTGGGTTGCCGTCATGCGCGCGACTGTTCCCAGCCATGCTGCGACTGACACCGGATATGGCAAGCTCCTCCACCGACCGTATCGGCGCGGTTAACCGACGGTTTGCCGTAGTTAGGCGACTTATCGGCGCAAGTCCGCGATTGTCGGCGATAGTCGCGGACAGTCGAGAAATAAAACGAATTTAACCGCCAATATTGGGGGCTGCCGTCATGCGACGACATTTGCCGACAGTCGCAGCACGACGGCAACCGTGGTTGGGCCCTCATGCGCGACTGTTCCAGCCGTACTGCGACTGACGCCGGAGTGGTTGTAGGTGTGGGAGCGCTCTGGCATCCGCCAACACCACTTTTCAACCTTCGCTTGTGTAATAGTGAACCACGCCACCGATGTCGGTCACACTGTTTCCACACAAATTGCCTACCTTGACTAGGCCACAAATACTTATGTTTGTCTCCAAAAATTATTAATTGAACACAATAACTATACGACTTGGTGATAACAATCGCCAAGGCACTAAAGATACTTCGGAAGCAGTATAGCACTAAAGATACTGCACTAAAGATACTGCTTTATTTTTGATAGATAATAATGACGATAATAATAATAATAATAATAATAAATAATAATAATAATAATAATAATAATAATAAATAATAATTAATAATAAAATAATGATAATAATAATATCAATAAATATCTCAAAATTTTCCCCTTTCCTCTCTCTCTCTCTCTCTCTCTCCCCTCTCTCTCTCTCTCTCTCTAGGTTTGCACGACAGCTGGTGTGAGGCCTTGATTAGTTTGCTCTCTCTCTCCTCCGTCCCCGTCTTTCCCACGCTAAAACAACGGAAATTTCATGACGATTAATCGCAGCACGGCCCCGACTGGTCGCAGTGCGGTCCCGGCTGATCGGCGCCAGGCTAGGACCCTTTGGCGACGAGTCCCAGCATGAAGCCGAGTTTTTCCGTTAAATTTTTCAGTCGCAGACCCGCCCCGAGTGTATAGAGCATGCACCCCACAGTCGGGACCCCCCTTGCGCCCCTTCACGACTCCCACGACCGACGGCGACGGTCTGGGCCTAGCGCCAACCCACATGACGACCGACGCCAACACAGCATGACTCAGCATGTCGTGACTGGTCGCCATCGAGAGTCCTGAATATGTGAACGTTTAGTGGCGTGACAGGTGTAGCGGAGTTTTATTGCGTCAGTATGGGGTGGGGTGGGGTGTGAGTTTGGGTTAATTACACGTAAACGACATTATTCAAGAACACCAAAATGCGCACTGCACACCGTGGGCATGGAATCTGACATGTGCAGTGTGCACAAAGTTTCTTCTCTATATCTCATCTGGGTTTTTTTTTTAATAGGCAGTTGAAACTGAACAACGAGAAGGAAAAGATTACTAATAATGGAGTTTTGTGAATATCTTTATATTGCATAGTGCAAACACACTATTTTTGAGCCTCTCTCATACTCTGACCCCACAAAACTGATCATGGTGTCAACATTTGATTTCGATGTAAAATTAGTGTGAAACCTTGATTTCTCAATGTATGAACATTATGCTAGAAAATCAGTGTCATCCCTACATGCCAAGCACTATCGTGCTATGTGATTAAACTTGATAAGTTATCCACATTATGCTGGCAAAAGTGAGCTGAATTGTGTCCTTGTTCTCTTCAGGTATCTTCATCACTGCATAATAATCGTGACTATATTTTAGAACATTGCAAGATGAACAACAGTCACGTGAAGTAACAGATCAGCCTTTAGTGATGTTTTAACTATTATTTTTCTTTAATTATCAGCACCATAACGCGCATCAGATAACGGGTGCATCATGATCTTAAATCTGAATTTGATACGAAACGCGGGAATCGGATTGGTGACAGCAGGAACGTTGCCACTACTCCGTCTCCTTTTGGCGGCAGTACTTCGTCTCGCCCCGCTCAGCGACTTCCAGACCCCCAGCACATCTCGACGCCCAGTATGACTTCATAATCGGTGAGTTCATCGCCGTCAGGTCAGAAAGGGTGAGGCACCATCAGTCTCTCACGGCTGCACGTGGCTTAGCGGTGACTAGCGAGAGCTGGCATTATAGAATGTATGGACCATATATATGCGACATATGAAATATTTCCTGACTGCTTTACATGTCACTAGAATATCACATAGACATGGTTCTTTGTATACTTTGCATGTCACTACAGTGGGCGGAGGATCGGCTGGCAGCGTGTTGGCGGCACGGCTTCCGAGGGTGGCGGCTTGGCGGGTGTTGCTGGTAGAGGCTGGACCTCCGCCTCCTGCAGAAACAGTTGTTCCCGGTTTTTCTGCCCTTCAATACCTGCCTGGTTACCCTGCGCTATTTCGTTACGAGACTGTCCCGCAACGGAATGCTTTTGAAGAACAGTATAAATCAGGTAAAATATCAAGACAATCGTATTGATACAATCTTCAGTGAGTTTCTATTAAATAACAATGCTAAGGGTTTGCCCTTTCTCATTCAGGCAGCAGTGCTGCTGCAGGGACGAGTGCTGGGCGGCGGGTCCACGGTGAACGGGATGTTGTACAGCCGCGGCAACAAAAGAGACTACGACGCTTGGGAGGCTCTTGGAAACCCGGGGTGGGACTTTGCTTCCGTTCTGCCCTATTTCATCAAGTCTGAGGATTATATCGCTCGCTTCCACCCGAGACAGCAAGCATAGGCGTAGTTAGGCCAGGGCATTGGGGGGCTAAAGCCCCCAATGTTTTATGAATATGTAGCACCGGATCTCAAAGAAGTTTTTTTATTTTTTTACAAAAATAACTCGGGCCAACACAAAATTATAATAAAAAATGAGAGATTTGGTTAAATGTTGTTTTCATCTTGCCAAAGCTCTAATTTTTTTCTTACGGTTTTACTCCTGTTGATGAAAATGAAGATGATAACGAGTTTTAAACCAATCAGATTGTCTTGATTTTATTTTTATTTCATGTTGCGAAAGTTAGCTAAGCAAATGACCGGATCCTATTGGTAGAGCACAGTGTCTCACATCTTTCATTATATATACTCTTAAATAAATTGAAAATTATCCGGTAAAAATATAAAGATCTCTAGGCTGGGCTAAGGCCCTTATGTTCCAAGATCCTATATACGCCCCTGGAGGCAAGGCAGCCCTTCCGCCTTTCCCCATATCACACTTTGCTTTCAAGGGGTTGCTTGAGCCCTGAAACACATGGTGAGGTGAGGTGCCTGAATTTTTGTGTTTTTCTTGCCAAGAAAATCCGAATTCGGTAAACTATCAGCGAGCTGGTTAACTGACACCTTTATGCTACAACACCGGCAGAAAGGTTCCATGGTCGTGGAGGACCCCTTGGGGTGACGCCAATCTCCTCAGGCGCCCTTAGCATGCAATTCATCAAGGCCGGACAGCAGCATGGCTACTCTATCGTCGACACCGTTGGTCCAGAGCAGCTAGTGTGTGGTATACCTTGTCGGTCAAATTTGTCTCTTCCTTATTCTCTCTCTCTCTCTCTCTCTCCCTTATTTCGCCGGTAAATAAACTTGTAATTTTCATTTGTAGTAGCTACGTATAGCTGCTGATACGTCAAGAGCAGATGAACTGTTATTACAAAAAGCTTGCTGTTTTTGACAAGAATACCAAGAAGTTCGTTCAGTGTTTAGTACTATATGGCAGGCTTCTTGCACATCTGGGAGCTAACACACACACTCTATCTCATATTCCTGGTATTCTCTGTGTGGCGGCGGCTCAGGTTTTCCGGCGAACTGCACCTTCAACATCCGAGACGGGAAGCGGAGCTCAACGGCGGAGGCCTTCCTGAGACCCGTCGCCTCGCGCCCTAACCTCCACGTGCTGCACTCAGCCACAGTGACGCAGGTGTGTGTTAAAGTTACTGTTACCATTAATACTTTTATCACTCAGTATTTTTATCATCATTATCATTATTATTACCTACTATATTATGCATTATAATAATTATATTATCATTGCAATTATTACTATGATTATTACTATTATTATCATTATTACTATTAATGTTATTATTAATACCATTGTTACCATTATTATGATAATAGTCACCATTATTATTATTATCATCAATATTATCATGATACCATTATTATCGTTATGATTAATAATAATGATAATTATAATGATTTTAATGATAGTTATTATCCTTATTCATTAAAGCATTATTTTATTAATATCATTATCATCATAGCATCATCATTATTATTATTACCATTATCAATAATAATAATTATTATAATCATAATGATAATGATATTATTATTACTATCATTATCTTATTATTATCATTATCATCATAATTACTACTACTATCACTTTATCTTCTTGCAGTCCAGTTATGTCTAGCTGCATTAAATGCAACATATGCTATTTAATGCGTATATTACGCATTAAATAGCAAATGTTGCATTTAATGCAGCTACCGGTAGACATAACTGGACTGCAAGAAGATAAAGTGATAGTAGTAGTAATTATGATGATAATAATAAGATAATGATAGTAATAATAATATCATTATCATTATGATTATAATAATTATTATTGATAATGGTAATAATAATAATGATGATGCTATGATGATATTGATATTAATAAAATAATGCTTCAATGAATAAGGATAATAACTCATTAAAATAATTATAATTATAATTATTATTAATCATAACGATAATAATGATAATAATGATGATAACGATACTATAATGATGACAATAACAAAAATGGTGACTATAATAATAATAATAATAATGGTAACAATAGTATTTGTGGAAATTATCCACTAAAACCGCTCTAATTTTGAGTAAGGTTAATTTGAATGGTGGAATTTGGCGCCTACCGTCAGGAATTCGGGATACGAACACAATTCCACCTATGTATATATATAATAGATTTGGGTATATTAAGATATAATTAGATATAAATTTGGTGGTATTCATCTATAATACCACAATTAATCAAAGGATTAACATAGTATAAGAATTGTGAGTGACCCACGTATGGGAGTAAAATATTATTGGAACAATACGTGGCGGTCACGAGCCAAGCTGAAAGGTTTTTCAGTGGCGGTAATTTAGTAACGCGTCTGCCACTACGACATGAGGTCGGAGTGAGCGGGTTGATTATACACTAAGGTGTAGTCAACTCATAATAATATGAGTAAATTTTAACCGATCAATCGGTTAAGAAAGGACGAGAAAAAAAACACACTTTGATAATATCGGCTCAGCTGTGAAAAGATTCCGGCCGACCAACCATCGCGGCCATTTTATTAGGGTGGAGGTTTCAACCAGTCACCACGAAAGCCACGAGTTCCACTCCCAGCCTGTTGCAACTCTGACCACATCGACATCCAATACTTCCCCAAGGATAGAGATCAAGCCAAAGCATAATACAACCCACCTGCCAATGCTGAGTATACCTTAGTTAGAGCTAAATAGGGTATCATAGCAGATTAAGGTAGAATTGGGTTATCGCATGGTGAGTTCACATTAATCAACATTATAATTTTAACAGTGTTGTCGACCATCAATTGGTGGTCGATAATTCCAACAGTTTGGTGCCCTGAGTATAGGATTTATCTTTGGGAATGTATAAGGTGAGTGTGGTGGGACACAGTTTATGTCCGCGACGGCTGGCGGTGGAACATATTGGAACTAGCCACAAAAGCCGCCCTCCGGGCGGACTTTTTGGCTAGCTCCTGCGGAGGGCTATTGGTGGGCCTCCGGCCCACCACTTGTTTTGGTGGGCCTCCGCCCCACTTTGTGTTTGGTGGGCCTTCGGCCCACCAAACACATGCAGACTCTCCAGATAGCCCCTTCTAGCTTTCCTGAAATCATGGCTGTAGAAATGTATGTATTAACGCCAACCCATTCACATCACCCCCAACCCTTCCTCACGCATTCCCACACCCTCCACCCATTCAC
>JACEEZ010020709.1:898878-901276 GCA_016584305.1 Chionoecetes opilio | reverse complement strand
AAAAGGTAAATCCCCCCTTTTTTCGTCACAGGGAAATCCCCCCTTTTTTCGGCACAGGAATCCCCTTGTTTAATGCATCAGGGAAATCCCCCTTGTTTACGTCATAGAAAACCCCCTTTTTTACGTGCATCAGGTAAATCCCCCTTGTTTACGTGCATCAGTGTAAAACCCCTTGTTTACGTGCATCAGGTAAATCCCTTGTTTACGTATCAGGTAAATCCCCTTGTTTACGTGCATCAGGTAAATCCCCCTTGTTTACGTGCATCAGGTAATCCCCCCTTTTTTACGTGATCAGTAAATCCCCTTGTTTACGTGCATCAGGTAAATCCCCCTTGTTTACGTGCATCAGGTAAACCCCTTGTTTACGTGCATCAGTAAATCCCTTGTTTACGTACATCAGGTAAATCCCCTGTTTTACGTGCATCAGGTAAATCTCCCTTGTTTACGTGCATCAGGTAAATCCCCTTGTTTACGTACATCAGGTAATCCCCCTTGTTTACGTGCATCAGGTAAACCCCCTTGTTTACGTGCATCAGTAAATCCCCTGTTTACGTACATCAGGTAAATCCCCTTGTTACGTGCATCAGGTAAATCCCCTTGTTTACGTGCATCAGGTAAATCCCCTGTTTACGTCATCAGGTAAATCCCCCTTGTTACGTGCATCAGGTAAATCCCCCTTGTTTACGTGCATCAGGTAAATCCCCTTGTTTACGTGCATCAGGTAAAGCCCCTCGTTTACGTGCATCAGGTAAATCCCCTTGTTTACTGTGCATCCTGTAAATCCCCCTTGTTTACGTGCATCAGGTAAATCCCCTGTTTACGTGCATCAGGTAAATCCCTTGTTTACGTGCATCAGGTAAATCCCCCTTGTTTACGTGCATCAGGTAAATCCCCTTGTTTACGTGCATCAGGTAAATCCCCCTTGTTTACGTGCATCAGGTAAATCCCCCTTGTTTACGTGCATCAGGTAAATCCCCCTTGTTTACGTGCATCAGGTAAATCCCCCTTGTTTACGTGCATCAGGTAAATCCCCTTGTTTACGTGCATCAGGTAAATCCCCTTGTTTACGTGCATCAGGTAAATCCCCTTGTTTACGTGCATCAGGTAAATCCCCCTTGTTTACGTGCATCAGGTAAATCCCCTTGTTTACGTACATCAGGTAAATCCCCTTGTTTACGTGCATCAGGTAAATCCCTTGTTTACAGTGCATCAGGTAAATCCCCCTTTTTTACGTGCATCAGGTAAATCTCCCTTGTTTACGTGCACAGGTAAATCCCCTTGTTTACGTGCATCAGGTAAATCCCCTTGTTTACGTACATCAGGTAAATCCCCCTTGTTTACGTGCATCAGGTAAATCTCCCTTGTTTACGTGCATCAGGTAAATCCCCTTGTTTACGTGCATCAGTAAATCCCCCTTGTTTACGTGCATCAGGTAAATCCCCCTTGTTTACGTGCATCAGGTAAATCCCCCTTGTTTACGTGCACAGGTAAATCCCCTTGTTTACGTGCATCAGGTAAATCCCCTTGTTTACGTGCATCAGGTAAATCCCCTTTTTACGTGCATCAGGTAAATCCCCCTGTTTACGTGCATCAGGTAAATCCCCTTGTTTACGTGCACAAGGTAAATCCCCCTTGTTTACGTGCATCAGGTAAATCCTTTGTTTACGTAATTAGGTAAACCCCCCTTGTTTACGTGCATCAGGTAAATCTCCCTTGTTTACGTGCATCAGGTAAATCCCCCTTGTTTACGTGCATCAGGTAAATCCCCCTTTGTTTACGTGCATCAGGTAAATCCCCTTGTTTACGTGCATCAGGTAAATCCCCTTGTTTACGTGCACAAGGTAAATCCCCCTTGTTTACGTGCATCAAGTAAATCCCCTTGTTTACGTGCATCAGGTAAATCCCCCTTGTTTACGTGCATCAGGTAAATCCCCCTTGTTTACGTGCATCAGGTAAATCCCCCTTGTTTACGTGTATCAGGTAAATCCCCCTTGTTTACGTGTATCAGGTAAATCCCCCTTTGTTTACGTGCATCAGGTAAATCCCCTTGTTTACGTGCATCAGGTAAATCCCCCTTGTTTACGCGCATCAGAAAAGGTAAATCACAGGTAGTGGTAGTGGTGGTGATTACGGGAAATAAAGGTGACAGTAAATGCAAGTTTGGTGGTGTTATATTACTGTTTGTATATATATATATATATATATATATATATTACTGGTGTTATACCAAGTTATATTACTGGTGTTGGTATAGATAGTCGGGCTGCAGTGTTAGTGGTGTTAATGGGATGATGGATGGAGTTGGTAGTGGTGGTGACAGTGGTGGCGATGTAATTTCTTCGAGTAAAAGGGACTCAACATGCAGAGATAATGAAAAATGTTCTCGTTTAATATGAAC
>JACEEZ010020709.1:881378-888878 GCA_016584305.1 Chionoecetes opilio | reverse complement strand
TCGAGTACTGGGTGCAGTGCCGTTTCTAGTCTTTTGGGGACCCTATGCGAAATGGTGTTTTGGGGCCCTATTTTGTAAAACTATGGTGGGGGGATTCCAAGTCCTCTAAGGTAATCCAGGGGGTACGCCTTATATATTTGAATGCATCAATCTGGTGTACTTTAAGAGAAAAAGAGACTTGATTCTAAAAGAAAAAGAAAATGGCAGCTTGGGGGCCCCTAGGTGGCTTCGGGGGCCCTATGCAACCGCGTAGTTCGCATATAGTATTAATAAACGGCCCTGACTGGGTGACACAAGGCTTCGAGGAGCTGGAAAGCACTGTGTGTGTGATGTGCTGTGGGTCCACGTCTTGGTGTCGACTAGTGTGCTACGCCACTGTCTTCATTTGATGCAATAAATGATTCCTTACACATCAACAAGTCTGAGGATGAGCTGCTGTCTGTCTGTTAGAGCTGTGAACACGAGTCTACTGCTGCGTGAGCATAGACAGAGTGGTGCGGCCTGTGCGTGTGTGCGTGCATGTGTTTGTGTGCAGCGGTGTGGTGCGTGTTTCTTATCCATACTCTCACACACACACACACACACACACACACACCACACACACACACTCTGAAACCGTGGATGTTTGAGTGTTTGGGAATACTAGGCCTTCATGAGGACTATGTTTACAGGAAGAGACTAGAAACGTGGTGAATGATGGTGTCCTGTTACCGCCATGGTTGTGTGTGTGTGTGTGTGTGTGTGTGTGTGTGTGTGTGTGGTGTGTGTGTGTGTGTGGTGTGGTGTGTGTGTGTGTGTGTGTGTGTGTGTGTGTGTGTGTGTGTGTGTGTGTGTGTGTGTGTGTGTGTGTGTGTGTGTGTGTGTGCGTGTGTGTGTGTGTGAGTGTATCAAAATAATAAAAATCTACATATTTTGGACATAAAGATATTTGCCTTCACATATAAAAAGATGTGTGTGTGTGTGTGTGTGTGTGTGTGTGTGTGTGTGTGTGTGTGTGTGTGTGTGTGTGTGTGTGTGTGTGTGTGTGTGTGTGTGTGTGTGTGTGTGTGTGCGTGTGTGTGTGTGTGTGTGTTCATCTAGGTGTATTCATCTAGTTGTATTTTACAGGGCCAGAGCAATGCTCGTGTGGCCCCGTCTCCATATCAACATTTTTATCATTCATCCTCAGTGCTCTGTGCTGGCCGAAGCCAGCACCCCGGAGAGCAGGTCACAAACCCCGGCTAACACCCGGTACCCATTCACTGCTGAGTGGACAGGGGCTCGGGTTTTAAGGAAACAACCCATCTGTTTCCGCTCCGCCCGGGGATCGAACCCAGGACTTCTCGGTTGTGAACCGAGCGTGCTATCCTTTACACCACGGAGTACCCCTGTGTGTGTGTGTGTGTGTGTGTGTGTGTGTGTGTGTGTGTGTGAGTGCAAGAGACTGTTCAACAAAGAGTATAAAAATACGTGTAATGGATGGGAGTCATTGTTTTATCGTCGTGCAGAATATTTTGCATGGAAATTAACCGTCTAGCCACACAGCGATACGGGCACCAGATACGCCGATACTTTATGTTGTCATCAAACTAACACGATTAAACGCGGCGCTTCGTCCCACTAAGGCATGCAGCGCCCGGCCTGTCCCGCCCTCCCGTGGTGCAGACGCAAGGAAAAAATGATAAATAAGTATATTTTTTTCCATTCGTTTGACCGTCGCCCGCAGTGCTGCCCGGAGCGAGGAGGGAGGATATATATTTATCAAATGTAAAGGTAAACAAAATATGGTGTTGTGTTCCAAGAATAAAGATACATGTTGCCGCGTCAGGCACAGCAACGTAGCGACTTGTAAAATGGTAAATATATTTTGTAGCCGAAAAGCATTTTGGTAGAGTCGAGTATAAAATCGAGAAAGGCATAACATTCAATACATAGAATGGGGCCGGAGAGGTGAAAAGATTGAAAGAGGGATGTGAAAAGAAGAAAAAGAAACGGAAAAAATAGATGGGGGAGGAGAGAAAATGCGATTTAGTAGAGATATAAAAGTACACCGCAGGGTTGCATGAGGGTTGAGGATGTGAGGCGCTGGGCAGACTAGGACAACCTTATCACCCTAGCGCGCCCTGGGTGCAGCCAACCCGGCGATAAGATACCACAGTAAAAATACCACAGCCGTTTTGCCCTCAGATACTGAATAGAGTGTTATCCGTCAGGCAGGGCCGTGCCTGTGCTTATCTTATCTGTTGACTTCCCCCTTCTGTATAAACCTCCATTAACAGATGACGCAGATAGGTGAAGCTATGGACGGCCAAGGTCTGTATGAAAAGTGGTGGTTTGTTGCAAGGCAAAAGTAAAACGGAACTTATATACATTCTCTCTCCCTCTGTGTGTGTGTGTCATGTGTGGTACAGTTTCGCCTTTTATGAGTCAGTGACGCAACGAAGAAGCTTATATTTAATGTTTATAATTCTCAGATTTCATCTCTCTTAAGTGTTCACAAGCATCCACTACAAGTTAAGAAAACAGGTCACCCACGCATGCTGCATGACCCCACGCTGACCCTGAGGGGCGCGCCACAGTGCTGACCTCCGTAGCATGACTCGCTCCACTCGCAGCAATGATCCCTACATAACACAACAGAAGGTTGCATCATGACTGTAATTTCCTTATTACATCTACAGCAAGAGTAATAACGGTAATATCCAACCACATATGTACAGGCATTGCAAATAAAGTGTGTGTTACGACGCCTCAAGGTTCATTATCTTTGATCGCTGTGTTGTTCATGGTGTTAGTGGTGAGCGAATGGCCGCGACTGATGCACGCACCGACGCACGCACATCCATTGTTTACACAGGCACACACACACACACACACACACACACTATGCTATAACAACAACAAAAAGATGACGAGAACCTCCACAACATATCGAGGTGATCGCGTCCTATTCTGGGTGTGTCACTTTTAACCTCTTGAGACCCAGATAATAATAGTTTATCGCTGTGTATCATCAGTGTTCCTAAGGGTGGTACTCGCGTTGCTTCTAAGGCAGGTCAGGGCTCATTACTCGCCGCAGACTGATTCACTGATTCACTTCCGAAAGACCTCCAAGCGTCACGCCTCGGCTCATGTCTGGGGTCCACGCGTACCAACAACTCATGACTGTCAGACGTGGCGCGGACCCTTGCGGCTTAACTGTCTGTTCAAATAAGGAACAGACAAACCGATGTAACAAAAGGCTGTAATGATGCACATGAGGTATTTCTTAGCGTAAGTAGGCCAATTTGGAGGGGGGAAAACCCGCATCGTCATTACATCTGCAAGCATCAAGTGTTTGCTGAAGGACTCACTAATTTGATCTTCACCTCAAGGCGTTGCTCACATCAGTCTTGTCAGGCACGCGGTGGGACGTGTGACGTAGTGGCTGGGGTGGGGGCGGGCAGGAGGGGGCGAGGGGTTGGAGAAGGGCAGGAGGGGACGAGGGATGGGTGGGGGGGGGGGGGGGGGGGCAGGAGGGGGGCGAGGGGTGGGGAGGCTTATTGCAGTAAAGAGAGAGTGCAGGGCTGAAGGGAGTAATTTTCCTGCCATTCTGTTTGTTTGCGTTTGTATTTTCTTGTTTTATGTAATATATATATATATATATATATATATATATATATATATATATATATATATATATATATATATATATATATATATCACGATCGCAAGTCCAGCTGGGGCGGCCAAGATTGTGGGTGAATGAATGACATCCCATTATATCCAAATCATGAAAATCGACATGTTTTCGACAAAGATATTTTCCTTCACATACAAATAGGTGTGTGTGTGTGTGTGTGTGTGTGTGTGTGTGTGTGGGGTGTGTGCTGGGATACGATAGCAGGATCACGAAAGCCAGGCAGATAAGACAATAAATGAAACGACCCGCAGTGGTGGCGTGGCGAACAAGCCTCAACGAAGTGAATGTAGGGGATGCAGGGAGGGAGGGGGAGATGAAGGCTCCTGTCACCCCCTTCTTACCCACTAACACCTCCTCTCTGGACACCTCTCGCGGGGCCTAATGATCGGTTTTTAGACACAAAGGATAACAATAGGTGGGAATGGATGTATACCGAAACGGACAGAAGAGACATAATTGAATAAAAGGGAGAAAAATAAACCATAAGTTGTGCAAATGATCCTCGACTCCAGCGGTGGGAGCGGAGGCGAAAGAGCTGCAAATTGTCCTTTGTCGAGTTGATGACTGACGTGTTGTTCGAACTCAGCTTGTTGTCTAGTGAGCAATTTTGTGAGGGGCGGTAAAATGGCTGGAAGGTAGCGAGGCGAGGCGGAGGGAAGGAGTGTGAGGCGAGGACGAGGTGCACGGCAGGCCTTGAGGCTGTCACTGCGGGAGGGTTCGTGGCGGCGGTGGAGGTTCAGTTTACTATAGTCTATTTTTTTTAACGAGGCGAAAATTCCATTAAGGTCTCATGCTTAAAATGATGCCTATGTTCACCTGATAATATGGTTAACTATGATAAAATACAGCTGAAATTTAGAAGAACCGTAGTATTCCCTTCTCCTGGCATCAAATATCAGTCAGTAAGCAGCAAGGGGGCAGGATTTTTCGCCTCGTTAAAAAAACCAGAGATCCTGCAGGAGGTACGAGGCGAGCGCAAAGCTTCGTCATCCTTTGTTATAAAACTGTACATGATTGTCTGTAATCATGGTATCTGACACACTGGGAAAGGTTTACAAGATACACTTAGCACATACATCAGCGGCATGCTTTTTTTCAAATTTAGTACTCAATTTAGCCAGCCATGAGAGCCGAGCGGATACGTTCGTCATAAAGTCATAAGTCTGAGGTCGTTCCGGCTGCCGGCGCACCCTGCCGCATTACTGGATGAGCAGCGCCACGCGTCCCTCACTGAGACGGGGGAACATGAGACGCCAAAACGACTTCAGGTTGTACTGCAAGGCGCTGTTGACAAGGCTGATGCCGAAGTACATAAAAACAAACATAGGCTGACGTAAGGGCGTTGGCGTACATGACTGTAGCTGTTTTATATACACCTGGCTTAATTACCCCTTATTTTGATACCGTAATTACACCTGTATTACTTATTTATTCAATTATCTTTTCAAAGAGAGAGAGAGAGAGAGAGAGAGAGAGAGAGAGAGAGAGAGAGAGAGAGAGAGAGAGAGAGAGAGAGAGAGAGAGAGAGAGAGAGAGGAGAGAGAGAGAGAGAGGAGAGAGAGAGAGAGGAGAGATGAGAGAGAGAGGAGAGAGAGAGAGAGAAGAGAGAGAGAGAGAGAGAGGGAGAGTGGAGTGAGAAGCAAGTAAGTTGTGTGTGTTACATTCTTGTGCTCTACATATACTGGAAGTTTCATGTATACGTGGCCTCGTCCCCAGCATGCACACAGCCGTATCCTCCCTGGTGTGTCCGAGGAAATGCCTGAACGTGGACTGATGTCTCGCGCAATAAATCAAGACGAATTGGGTCCCTGTGCGGGTGAAGGGAGGACGGACTCACAACCACACACTTCATAGCTCATCGTGTGCGGTGCTTCACTATATTTTCATTTCCTTCAATAAATCATGTTCAAAATTATTTCCCTCTCACCACAATTTATGCTTTCGTCATTTCTTTAAAGTGAAAACCCATTCTCTTTTCGCTATCTAGATTTGCTTTAGCTTAATCATTTACGGAATATTTTCATTGCAGGGCTGTGTGGGGCCGGCAGGATCCTCACACGAGAATAGAGAGGAGGTTCGTGAGGGGTTCTTGCGGCGTCGTGAAGGTCAAAGAAACTGATATAAAAAAAGTAACTGGTATTAAGTACTTTGGTGAAGGTGATGCGTTCATTCAGGACAATTCTGACCCCCACGCAGCATTTGTAGGGAATTGCAGTTTATTTCCATATGATAACTCCTACGGACGCACCCGATGAAGACAACGATTTTCAGTATTCAGTGTTAAGTAGAACTCCCGCACGCACCGACAGAGTAGCGATGGGTGAAGCCAAACCAGTAGTGCGCCGGCCACTTGTTCCTCAATTGTCCTAATGGAGGAGGACGAGGCGGCCACAGGATTCTTGGGTGCCGCGCTCGACAGCTGGCGCGATGGCACCTCTTCGATGGCACTCTATATACACGCGGGGCAACGAAGATTCCGTTTTGCGCGCCAAGTTGCTATGTCCTCTCTACATCGCATGACGTGGCCGCGCGAGCACCCTCTCCTCCACATACTACATCTCGTTTTCCTTTGGTCTCATGACTTTTTGATTATATCCACTAAGCTGAAACACCACAAGTACTCTAAACCAGGAACAGGTAATCACCACTACTATTAATTCTGAAAGGTACGATCGCGTTAACAAGCTTGGTGAAGGATGCAGACCTTTCAGGCGTGTTTACAGGACGCATAAAGGCCCATCAATCAAGACGCTGCAGCCGCCTCGCAACTCTGCTTCACTTCAATCGTTTCGCGTCTCTTTCCTCCCGCCTTCTTGAGTGAGCCCTGAACGCCAGACGCAAGGCCTGTCCCCGCGCACCGACGACCCTCATCCATCACCACGGCCACAAGGGGCGGTGGGCAGTCCAGATACATATCCAGCGCGTGTGTTAAGCGCTGAGGGTTCGTGGGCCGGGAAGACCATGACAATGATTAATTATGAACACTCTTTTCACTGCTGCGGCTGCCTGCCTGTGTTTGCGGCGGGCAGCTCGCGGGCATCCATCATAGCTCCGCGACGCCGCTACCACCGCCAAATAAACATTCCAGCGTTGTGGCTCGTTAAATGTGTTGATCTTGAGAGGCTTTTTTCGAAGATTTATAATGGCGGAGGTGATATCGTGGGCCGCCGGGGATGAAAGCCAACGTGTTGCTCATAACGGAGTTGGTTTAACTTTTTTTTCCTGTTGCATCGTCATTTTTAACCATCATGTTTCTTGCTCATCTTATTACCCCCACCACCATCACCACCACCACCACCATAACCACCGCCACCACCACCACCACCATAACCACCGCACGTGCACCACCACAAAATCACTGGAAAGACGCTGTTTAATCTTGTGTATTTTACCCAACAATAGATGGATATTTTGCATTATTAAACAATATTTTTTGTTTCTTTCGCAACATTATATTTTCATTTCCTTCCTTTATTTTTCAGCATCTTGTGTTTCAAAAAGCTGTACAGGATACCCCACAAACTTCTTATAAGCTACATAGGCCAAACATTAACCTACATATAGTACATAACCTACATTGTTACGATGACACTAATAAATATAAAAAATATGATGACCAATAATAATATTTCACCTTGCATTACGAGCAAATTATATACATTTTTTGAGAAAAAAAATTATTTACAACTTCGTGAAATATCAGAACTATATGGTAACTTGTTATGGGAAAAACAACAACAACAGCATAAATATGACAAGAACCGCCACACCATATCGAGGTGATCGCGTCCTTTTAAACGTACTCTAAGTGTGTCTCTTTTAAGTAACACGCACACCCT
>JACEEZ010020709.1:876378-878878 GCA_016584305.1 Chionoecetes opilio | reverse complement strand
TTATCATCATTGTCATTTTTGTGTGGGTTCTCATCAGCTAGTCAGCGAATTAAATGCTTCGCTAATCATTGTCTTGTATAAAAAAAAAAACGTCAAATGTTGTACAACCGGAATGAAATCAAATTAGATGCGTCAAGGGTTTCGTTGATGGCGTAATGTGTTCGTTAAATGAAAGGAATGATACTTGGTTTACTGACTCGGTGTATTTATCAACACAAACATTATCACACATTATTATGACATTATCTTTATAGTCTTTTTGTGGCCTGAAAGAGGAGTAATGACAGGTTGTTGTTTTTACTTACTTACTCAACACACACACACCACACACCACACACACCACACACACCACCGCAGGCACACCCACTCCCTCTATCTATGTATACAAGTGGTGTTGCACAAGGCATGGGGTGTGGAGGGGGAGGTGGAGGAGAGGGGAAAGGGGGGAGGGTGAGGGGTAGGAGATCGCCCACTGGCCTCCCCTTCCCTCAGTGCCCTCACCAACTATCACAACTACCCATAATGGCCCTCTGCCCTGCCTGGCCTCGCCCTCACTCACACACACACACACACACACACACACACACACACAAACACCCTCCCCTCACCACAACAACAGACCTCACACCTCCTCCTCCTCCTCCTCCCTCCTTCACTCGGCAGTCTCGTATATTAATTCCCAGAGGCGTTTTCATGCATGACGTATTGCAATGTTCTTTTACTGTATTGTCACTTATAAAGACACATACAATTATCGCTGCCAACACGACAAGCACCACCACCACCACCACCACAACAGTACTATCCACCCCCACCACCACTCCACCAGGTCAACGAACGCACTGTGTGGATGGTGGATGAGGGGCATGTGGACTTCAGTTTCGTGTGGAGTATATTTATTTTCCTACGAGTGTCTTTTTCCTTCTTAATCGAGTACAGAGTCACCCTTAATCCGTTACACTGCAATTTTTGAGAAAGAGAGAGAGAGAGAGAGAGAGAGAGAGAGAGAGAGAGGAGGAGAGAGAGAGAGAGAGAAGCAGGGACGTCTCGTATTGCCTCGTGATAACCCAACAAACACAGGAACACGAGCTACTTTGTTGGAGGCAAGTGAAGTTTGTTACAGTGAAATCTAGACAACAGTGAGGCAAGACACTAAAGGTCACTGCCTGGCTATACAGTGAGAAAGGGACAGAAGGAGAGGCAGAAGACAGAGGGGAAACAGGGGAAGAAAAAGGAGAATGGTATAGACAAGAGGAGGAAAGAAAGTAGGAATAACGACAAGGAAGCAGGAAGATGAGGGAATAAGGAAGAAGGAAGCATAAGAAGCACAATAAGGTTGGAAATACAAGAAATAGATTGAATGAGGGGAAAGGATGAGGGTTTGTTAGGGATGTACAGGGAGGGGAGGGCTGGGTGACACGGGGCAGAGGGGAAAGTGGATGAGGTAGAGGGGAGGGCTGGGGAAGGGAGGGCTGGTGTGACACGGGGCAGAGAGGGGAGAGGGGTAAAGAGGTGAGGGGAGGGGAGGGGAAGGAGGCGGAGAGAATGGTGTTGTCGTGGAACATTTGGCACTGAGGGGACGAGCATTGATGAACACTTGGCGCTAAAAGGGAAGCTGTGAAGAGGCTATGCTGGCTTCTTGCACCAGGCAGCTGTCCGAGGGGAGAGGGGGGGGAAGGGGAGGGGAGGAGAGAGGGGAGAAGGGAGGAGGGGAAGGGATGGGAAGGGGGAAAGGGGGGAGGGGGGGAGGAATGCAGGAGAGCTAGGGGAGGAGGAGGGAGGGGAAGGAGAGAGGGGAGTGGATTCGTTGTGTGTCAAGGGAAAAAAAATTATACTAAGACTCCTCATACTAAGCCTCTCGTGATACATTTTGAGAAGGCGGCGTATCAGTGAGTGTGTCTTGTGTGTTCTACTGAGCCGATGCCTTGAGTATTCATGACATGCTGATCAGTGATGACAAGAAGAAACTCCTGAGTAATGGTGATGATGATGAAAATGATAACGATATTAATAATGAAAATAACAATAACATCAACATTAACATAATAATAATAACAATTATAATAATAACAATTATAATAATAATAAAGATAATAATAGCAACAAGAATAAAAATTAAAATAACAACAATACAAAATTATAATAAAACAATAATAATTATGATGATAATAATACTAACTATAACTATATTATTTTTCTTATTATCATTAGTATTGTAAAGCAATTATTATAATAATGAAAATAACCATAGCAACGACAGCAACAACAATAATTACAAAATAATAGTAATCATAACAATACTATTACTCATCCTACTACTACTACTACTACTACTACTACTACTACTACTACTACTACTACTACTACTACTACTACTATTACTCCTCCTACTACACTACTCCTACTACTACTACTACTACTACTACTACTACTACTACTACTACTACTACTACTACTACTACTACTACTACTACTACTACTACTAGTACTGCTAGTACTA
>JACEEZ010020709.1:868878-871378 GCA_016584305.1 Chionoecetes opilio | reverse complement strand
TGTGTGTGTGTGGTTGTGTGGTGTGGGGGTGTGTGTGTGTGTGTTTGTGGTGGGTTGTGTGTGGGGTGTGTGTTTTGTTTTTGTGTCCTGTGTTGGGGTTTTGTGGTGGTGTGTGTGGTGTGTTTGTGGTGGTGTGTTGTGTGGTGGTGTGTGGTTGTGTGGTGGGGGTGGGGGGGGTGTAAAAAGGGTTCAAGTCCCATGTTTTGGAAAGGAAATCATGGGCCCTTGTTCACCCAAACACAACAAAAAACACACACCCAACATTGGCAAAAAAAAAAAAAAAAAAAAAAAAAAAAAGGGGTCGCCCCCCCTGTAACCAGTCCACAGCAAGTAGCACACACACACACACCACACACACCACACACAAAACCCCTGCGGAAACTCACGGGCGTAAATAAAGGCTGCTGTTTTAAATAATGAAATTTGTGAGTTACATGACAACATCTCGTGAAATCCAAATGTGTGCGAGGGTGGACGAGAGCTGAAGGCTGGGTCGTGGCGGGGCGGGGCGGGGAGAGGTGGGGGGGGGGGGCAGTGGATGGGGTGTTGGGGGTGGATGAGGAGGGTGGTGGATGGGGAGAGTGGGCAGATGGGGTGGATGAGGAGGGTGGATGGATGGGGTGATGATATGGATGAGGAGGGTGGATGAGGAGGGTGGATAGGGTGGATAGGGTGTGAGGAGAAGCATAAGCCATATTCCCCTAACGCCTCCCTCACTCCTTTTCCGCTGTTGTTATCATTATCATTTATTTATTCTAGGATCTCTCATTGTTTACTTGGCTGCTAATCAAATCATGGATAAGGGGTAATTAAGGTAAAGGTTGTACTGCTAATCCCCTCCATTAACAAAAAGCCTCCGCGGTGTAAGTGTAGGCAGGATAAAGAGGCTTTCGCATAAGGGACTTCACTAAAAAAAAATCGATCAAAGGGGTATTTTAATTTTGGGAAAAAAATTTGTTGGATCGCAAATGTACAAAAAAAGGAAAAAGGAAAAAGGAAAGAAGGGGAAAAAGAAAGGGAAGAGAGAGAAGAGAGGGGGAGGAGAGAGGGGAGAGGGAGAAGAGAGAGAGGGAGGAAGAGAGAGAGAGGGAGAAGAGAAGAAGGGGAGGGGAAAAGAGAAAAAAAAAAGAACGGTAAAAGAAGAAAGCGAAGAATAGGAAAGGGAGGGAGGAAAAAAAAAAAAAAAGACCCCAAAACAAACAACCCCACACCAACACCTTCAGGGAAAGTTTCTTGGTGCAGGGAAAAAAAAAAAACCCAAAAAAACAAACCAACAAACAACCACAAAAAAACCCACAAAAAAGGGGCCCTTTTTTTTAACATCTTGAAAAAAAAAAGGGTTACAAATTTTTGTTTTTCGATAAAAAAACTTAAATAAATTTGCACCATTTTTTTTTTTTTTTTTTCCATCCCTATACAATGAAATATGGCGTTTTCATCTAAAAAACGGACTTAAAAAATTTTGCACCTTTTTTTTTTTTTTTTTTTTTTTTTTTTTTTTTTTTTTTTTTTTTTCCCCCCAAAAAAAAGGCAGTAAAAGAAAAAATATAAAACCGGGGGACCTTTTTAAAAACATTTCTTTTTCATTTTCTTTGTTTCTCTGTTTTTTTGGGGTTTTTTATTTTTCCTCTCCCATTATCTCTCCCTCCTTTCCCCCCTTCTCTCTCTCTCTTCTCTCTCTCTTCTCTACTCTCTCATCTCTCTCTCCCCTCTCTCTCTCTTCCCCCTAAAGCCAGCATGGATACGAAACAAAGTAAGTGAGAAACCGGTTTTACATTCGAAGGAGGAGACAATTACTAACATCCTGTGTCTGAGAAGCTCCTGCCTGTTTATTGCGTTATCTATCCTACCGTCTACCTCTCGCATCTATCTATCGGGCCATGCATTCACCTAACACACACATATGTACTCTCTCTCTCTCTCTCGCTCTCTCTCTCTTTCTCTCTCTCTCTCTCTCTCTCTCTCTCTCTCTCTCTCTGTGTGTGTGACATGACTAGCGTAAACCAGTGTTCAACTCGTTCGATAAGCAGCTGTTTATAAGTCTTCGCCTTTTCTATTTTTTCATATAAATAAATTTCAAATGAAGTTATACGCTTAGCATTAAGTATGTATTGTCGCCAACAGTTTGGTTTAGGACATTGTTTACCGCCATCATTATTATCATTATTATTATCAATATTATTATTATTATCAATCTCATTATCATTACTGTTACCATCATCATCATTATTACCATTACTAATTTTCTCAAGGTTGATCATGAGGTGGAAATTATTGAGTAGCGAGAAGTTTGTGACTTTTTCGTCCCGCGTTACGGATGTTCGTCAGACTCCCCTATTTTTCCTCTAGACTTTTGATTGATAAAAACATCACTACTACAAAAGCTACAAATCACACATTAACACTTAACAACAGAAGAAACACCAAGAACAACTAGAACTACTATTACAACACTCAAATTCTCAGACCCCTATTTTTCCTCTAGACATTTGATAGTTAG
>JACEEZ010020709.1:853878-863878 GCA_016584305.1 Chionoecetes opilio | reverse complement strand
TCTCTCTCTCTCTCTCTCTCTCTCTCTCTCTCTCTCTCTCTCTCTCTCTCTCTCTCTGTCTTTTCCTCACTTCCTCTCCATGGGACTTCACCGGCATTCTGAGGTTAAGGAAAGAACATTCTGATTTGGGACTTGAGGGGAAGAAAAAAAGCTTAAGGTTAGGGATTTAGGAGGAGGAGGAGGAGGAGGAGGAGGAGGGAGGAGGAGGAGGAGGAAGTGGTTGGGGTTGTGCAAACGGGGAAAAAAGGAGGAAATTGCGGAGGTAAAAAAAAAGGTGAAAAAAAATGAATTTTTTTTCAATTGCATTACATTTTATCAAGATTCTACAACACAGTATAAGTTATTTTTTATGAATTAAAAACCATTAACGCCAATAACGTAAAAAAAAAAAAGAGACGAAAATGTGGATGTTTTCGGTCAGGAATCAAAAGGAGGCGAGGGAAAAAGGGAAGGAGGCGCCAGTGGGTAATGGTGGTGATGGGACTCAGGTTATGAAAATAGTAGCTTAAAAAACACTAACGAAAGGAAGGTTGTGAAGCCATAGTCAATCATCTTCCGCTTTGAGTATAGACTTATAGGGAGAAAAAATCCTATAAAATGCAGATTGTGCTTCTTTGTTTGAAGTTTAAAGGGACCGTTTGGTGACTTCTCCACCAGTCTTTGTATTTTGTAACAGTCAAAACACTCGATGGGCGCACATGTCACTTGCCCGGCCAGGGCACGGTCAAAGTATACATTATTGTTACTTTGGGCACGGTGACCTGTCGTGGGCGGCGACGGTGGCGGCCAGCGGGCTGCCCCACACCTGTTGAGCAGCGCGACCCCGGCAAGGTCGCTGCCAACACCCACACTGACCACAGCCCCTCACATGAAGGTTTCTTTCTCTTCTTCCTGTGTGCGCCCTTCAGACCTCCAAAATGCAGTTGGATTATTGTTTGAAAATAACGTTAGGAATAATCATGTTGCTGACAGGTTAAAAGTGCTCTTTAAATTTAAGTGTGAATATGATTAACGAAATGTTTTTTACATCAAAACATATTCCTGTAACTCTGTGCACAAGCAGACGTGTATGCGAAAAAAAGCTTTGGTTTTTCCACTGTACATGTGTGGGTGTGCCTCTGATGATCTCCTGCCGCGGCGTCAGGAGCTAATCAATCCATCAGTCAGTCCAGGCGATGATGTACACCGCCACAACACACCGCCGCAGCCGCCGCCCCGACCACCACCCGGCAGGAAGTGTGTATATAGCATTGCAATATTATTTCAAGCACATATTTGCAAACATTTGTTGATGTTTTCCTTCAATCATCTTCACCAATTTAATCATTTTTTCCACTTGGACTTTGGGGTTATTTATTGGCAGCAGCAAACATTCCTCTTTTATTTATTTATTTCTTTGTTTCGATAAGCTACACACAACACAAACTCTTGTTACTGTGAAAGTTATTCCTAAACATGGGAAATTGTGCGGAGCGACGGAAATCAATAGAAGTATAAAACATAAATACTTGAATAAATTGCAATAAATCATGGCCGCAAAGGTTTATTAATGCAATGTCGTTTCTTTGTCGTCGAGGAAGGGAAGATAACATAAATGACTGAAGTAACAAGTAATGTCTGCAGCGCGCGGAGCAGCCTGTCCGTGGAGTGATCTGAGGAGGTGTGTATAGTGGCCGCCTTGTGGGCTACGGGCGTGGAAGATACGCTGATGGGGTTTTTTATACAAAGAAAATGAAGACATCGACCTACGACACATATTAGGAAAAAGCTAGCAACATAACTTCATTTTTTCATTCCAAGGCCGGTCGGTTACGGTCATGTTTTGTATACTGTCCTTGCACCGCAGTAGCCCAGGCGCCGATATCCACAGCAGCTTTCATACCATACGTCCTTATAAGCGCGTCTCAAGGTCATGTCTGCTTATATGTTTCATGAATACTTTCTTGACTTCATAAATAATATGTACATGTTTAAGGCGTTCAATAAAGTTTCCATAAATGTTCATCAGTATAAAAAAAATAAGTTCCCGTTACAACCAGTCATGTTGGTCAGGAATCTGTGTAGCTAAATAGTGTGCCGTCGACAGTGTAATATTTACTTGACTTACACAGCCAAACCATTCAATTCAATTTGTTTATTTAGCCCTGATTATACATAACAGACACATTTTGACAATACAATATTTTCTTTTCGCTGGGCTTGTTAAATGGGAGAATTTTTAACAGCCCCCTAGAGACCATGAAAATCACAACCGAGACGTCACCACTCTGGCTGGGCACTCAAGACAGGACTGAGCACGAGTGGACACGATCACTCGTATCTCAAGACCCAAAACAAACCAGTAGGAAACATGACAACCAGAAAAAGATAAAAAATACGACGCAGTTCAAAGACCATAAAAAATCTAGTGATACGACATTGTGGCGCAAGTTACAAGAGAGGCAGGCAGGGAGGCAGGCAGGGAGGGAGGCAGGCAGGGAGGGAGGCAGGCAGGTAGGCAGGTAGGCAGAGAGGCAGGGCGGGAGGGAGGTAGGGAGGCACGGAGGGAGAAAAGGGGGAGCAAGGCCTCAGTGCCAATCAGTCCGTCGGACCCAAGCTTGCCTTTCCGACTTGGGTGAATTCACTACCTTTAGCGGCGGCGTTCGGAGCGACCACCGCGTCCGACGAAGTATTCATCATGATCGGGCACTCCCACGCGGCGCTAACGAGGCAAGGGAGGGCAGCCACGCACGACTCTATCTATATACCACACGACTCTATATACCTCGCTGTCAAATGGTGACTCAGAATATTGTGCCTTGGTGAAGGAATGGACGAGTCGTTGGGATCAGTACAGGAACTCTTAACCACTTTACGCCCAGATTTTTCCTTTGCTATAAAAAATTGTATGTTGTCGAGCCATAAAATTACGAAAAGTAACTGACTATACCTACCAAATTAGTTAGTCGACAAGGATACTAAACAGGTCATATCTATAAAATATTGCTTATATTCACTAAAAATCGTCTAATGGTAGCCAAATTACAATGGAAATTACGTTCTGGGTCTCAAGGGGTTAATAGTGTGTACATGATGTTTACCATTACTGCAACAACAACAGTAACAACAATAACTACTATAACTAAAACATATACGACACAGTACTTTTACTACAACAACAACAGTAACAACTATAACTATAAATACTTCTACTACTAAAACAAGTCCCCTCGAAAACAAGACAACACTCCATAAATATTTTGAAAGAAGTAGAATGTGGGCGTCTGGATAAGACAAGCCAGGCATTTAGGAGGCATCACAATCTAATATTCTATCACAGACAGTAAAACAAAGAGGAATGCAGAACACACACACACACACACACACATACACCTGGTGAGATACGAATTACCTATCAAGGTAAAAACAGACAGATCGCAATATGGAGAGAGAGAGAGAGAGAGAGAGAGAGAGAGAGAGAGAGAGAGAGAGAGAGAGGAGAGAGAAGAGAGAGAGAGAGAGAGAGAGAGAGAGAGAGAGAGAGAGAGAGAGAGAGGAGAGAGAGAGAGAGAGAGAGAGAGAGAGAGAGAAAAAAAAAAAAAGAGAGAGAGAGGAAGGGTCAAAGGAGGCTCTAATGACAGGTATCCATCGTTATAAGGTATAGCTAAGAACACTGAGGTGGACAGGAGCTTGGATCTTGTCGTGGGTTTGGCGGGACAAGGGCGACGCAGACGATGGTTTAGATAGCGTGAAAAAAGAGGCAACGACCTATTTGAACTTTTCCCTTTACTGGCATTGACTATAATCATCAATGGTGTATAATTATGTGGAAGCCTCACAAAGCTGGTCTACTTTAAAACATCCTCATCACATATTTCGATTGTTAATTGATTTTTTTTTTTTTAAATCATAAAGAACTGGCCAAGTAAACAACAACAAAGGACTGGCCAAGGGCAAAACAAAAAGGAGTACTTATATGAATGTGTGTGTGTGTGTGTATGTGTGTGTGTGTGTGTGTGTGTGTGTGTGTGTGTGTGTGTGTGTGTGTGTGTGTGTGTGTGTGTGTGTGTGTGTGTGTGTGTGTGTGTGTGTGTGTGTGTGTGTGGGGTGTGTGTATTTTGCTTCGCCACTGACTTATGGGGGTTAAACGTTAAGTCCTATGATATTTTTTTCCTTTATCTGCAGATCTTAATTAGCTATTCTCTCCGCCCAGAGGGAAGATAAGGCTTAATTCATTGCAATAACGATGCGAAGAGAAACTATTTTCCCAATAACACGAGGTCGCATTTTAATGAATGTGTGCAGCTTTATAAAAAAAAACTGGTCAACTTTTGCAAGTTATTCATTCACCTGCCGACCGTTCAGTTTCATACGAAGATAAAGCACAGGTGGATTAGGTAGCGATTGCCTCGTCTATATTTCCGTTTGAAGTCCAGTTCATAGCAGGAGAGCGGCGGTCAAACGGGAGAGAAAGAGAGGCACAAGGTGATGTCTTTTTCCTGTATACACCAACCATGTCACCCACAGATAAATAAAACAGTGTATACAATATAGTGAGCTGGACTGCCTTCCTCTCGCATGTACCAGCCATCAACGGGCGAGGGCCAACGATCACGACCCTCCAGAATGTGCAGGGCTAACCACCTAAGGCCTCAAGGAAAAACATAATAAATAGCCTACAGGCGCTATAGGCTTCATCGTATAAAAAAAGAAAAAATGTTGGGCAGAGACCGGTAAAAAGGAGGCGAATTCGTGGAAGAGTGTGGAGGGGATACAAAAAAAATATAAAATAGGAAAATCACATCCCTGTTTTCCTATTTACTGTGTAAATCCATTTTACGGTAGTGTGGCTCGTATCTGTGTCCCCCCAGTAAAGCATCAGACCCGATCGTCACCATAAATATAAGAACGATAGATTATAAAAAAGAAAATAATATCGAAGGGGAATTCCCGTTTATAGTGCACGCGACGCTAAGTTTTATTTATTGGTGTTCACTGATGTCACTCTAAAGGAACTTCTGGGAATGTTCCGCACAGCTAGACACGTGACGCCCAGGCCGCCAGTCGTTCCGCAACACCAGAAGCATCGTAGCTATTCCCTATACATGCAAGGAAAACACACACATACACACACACACACACACACACACACACATGATGTAGATAGATAGGTAGATATACAAAGCTACTCCTCTACACACACACACACACACACACAAACGCACACACACAAACATGATGTAGATAGATAGGTAGATATACAAAGCTACTCCCCTATACATACAAAGAAAACACACACAAACACACACATGATGTAGATAGATAGGTAGATATACAAAGCTACTCCCCTATACATACAAAGAAAACACACACAAACACACACATGATGTAGATAGATAGGTAGATATACAAAGCTACTCCCCTTACATACAAAGAAAACACACACAAACACACACATGATGTAGATAGATAGTAGATGATACAAAGCTACTCCTATACATACAAAGAACACACTAAACACAACAGATCGATAGATAGGTAGATATACAAAGCTACTCCCCTATACATGCAAAGAAAACACACACAAACACACACATGATGTAGATAGATAGGTAGATAGAGAGATAGATAGATATACAAAACCACATAGAAATAGGATAAAAATGCAAATTCGAAGCATCACAGCTACCCCCCTGGCCCTACATGCAGAAAAAAAAACACACACACATGATATAGATAGATAGAACGATAGATAGATAATAGTTATACAAAAGCACATAGAAATAGGATCAAAAATGCAAATTCACGTCACGTCCCGAAGCACACCAATGAGTGAGGCGGCAGGGCGGCGGGCGAGGAGACAGTCGTGCACTTCCCGCAAACCTGCTATACTCTGTAGACGATGTGTGCAGGGTTGTGTGGGGGGGTGTCGAACGCGGAGAGGATGTAGCTTGACGAAGACGGCACGGCAGCGATAGATTCTCCAAGGCGTGAGAAGGCGTGGTGCGGGATGCTGGTGTGGCGGTAGTGGTGGAAGGGAATGGATGGATGGGTGGATGGGTGGATGGGCGGTGCAGGAGAGTGGATGATGATGATGATGGAGTAGGTGGGTGAGGTACTAAGAAAGAGAGGTGGGTGTATAGCGAAGGCATGGGATCGTTGAGCATCGGAGAAGGGGATGGATGGGTGGGGGTAAGGAAAAGAGAGAGAGAGAGAGAGAGAGGAGATAGAGAGGAGAGAGAGAGAGAGAGGGGAGAAGAGAGAGAGAGAGGAGAGAGAGAGAGAGAGAGAGAGAGAGAGAGAGAGAGAGAGAGAGAGAGAGAGAGAGAGAGAGAGAGGAGAGAGAGAGAGAGAGAGAGAGAGAGAGAGAGAGAGAGAGAGAGAGAGAGAGAGAGGAGAGAGAAGAGAGAGAGAGAGAGAGAGAGGCGGGACAATTAGCAGACGAGATGAGGATGGGCGGCGTGGGAGAGGATAGGTGGGTGGGCGGGTGCGTGGGTGGGATGGGTGGATGTGCGGCTACACTGGAGGTGGGTCGATACGGGGGAGGCGGCAGTCGGTCCCTCCCCGCCGTCCTCAGCATCCAGATTAATGACTCTCTCACCAGCCGCAGCACCTCATCCCTGCGGGGCGCTGCTCTGCGACGCGCGCGGCTCTTCGGCGACCGCTTCCGTTCCTGGCCTGCGTCAACCACCCCCGCCCCTCTCTGACAGAACACTAGCGGGATTTCGTGAGTACTGGTGACTGGTGTGACCTGATGAGTGTGTCTCCTCTAATGTGTGTGTGACTTGAAATGTAATGATGGGTGGGGGGTATTCATTAATGATTTACTGTATATCGTGAGGCCGCATCGTAAGGTTAGGATGATCAGGTGTTCCCTCAAGTGTTTGGAAGGTGAGTGAATGATGCAGCCTGGTTAACTATTACATACCCTTATAGGTTCTTAATGGCCTGGTGGCTTATAACGTATGGTTATGAGTGCTTTAATGTGTGCCCTTAACGAGTGAAGTGTGTTCTGGTGAGCTCGTGTGTGCTTCGTTGTGAATGATGAAGCCCAAAGAGCTCTCTCCTCTATGAGCTGTGAAGGAGTGTGTGTGTGTGTGTGTGTGTGTGTGTGTGTGTGTGTGTGTTGTGTGTGTGTGTGAGTTGATATAGATGAGGGTTTTCTTTGGTCTTTAATTAAATGAGGTCTTGGAGGCTTACAAAGGTCTACGGGTGATGTAAAACTGATGTCAGTGGTGTAAGAGTACCTGTGGTTTAGGTGGTGATGGTGAGGCTATGATGGCAGAGGCGTGGTGGTGAGATAAAGGTACTATGGTGGTAATGGTGGCAGGTATGGTGGAGGGGGAAGATACAGTAATGGTGGGGATGGCAGGGCAGCGGGGGTGGTGATGGTGGCGGAGACTGTGGTGGTGGTGGTGGTGGTCGTGGTGGCGGAGGCAGTGGTGGTGGTGGTGGTGGTGGTGGTAGTGGCGGAGGCTGTGGTGGTGGTGGTGGTGGTGGTGGTGGTGGTGGTGGTGGTGGTGGTGGTGGTGGTGGTGGTGGTGGTGGTGGTGGTGGTGGTGCTGCGAGGCTTCAGCACACTTCAGGAGTGGTCGAGAGAGAGGGAAATGTCACGTTCAGGGTACGCCTCTGAGACAGTCTAAGTCGGCGACTCACCGACTCAAACTCATGCACGGCTGACTTAGTTTTATAATAGTTATCATTATTATTATATTATTGCGGGTATTGTCATTATCATTACTATTCCTATTATTATTGTATGACTTTTATGATCACCCCTATTTTCAGTTATCGGTGCCAAAATACAGAGGATTAAGCTTCATATTTCCTTATTAAGCTTCATTAAGTTTCGTAAGTGATGAAAAATATAATGAAAATGGTAAAAATCTATCGGCCGGGGCTTATAATACACACTTCAACAAACAGATAAGAAGGAAGTGACTTCACAATTTAGTATTACACTTTTTTCACATGTTTTTGTTATGTCATGTGCACCTCTTGCGTTTGAGAAAATACCGATTTCTTATAAAAATCATACTATCAACATTAACTACAACAAACGTGATATAATGATTTTGCTTAAGATTGTATTAGTATCAGAAGCATAGTAGTAGTAGTAGTAAGAATTAGTAGTAAAAGGTGTAGTAGTAGTAAAATTTTTGATAGTAGCAGTAGTAGTAGTAAAATTTTGATAGTAGCAGTAGTAGTAGTAAAATTTTGATAGTAGCAGTAGTAGTAGTAAAATTTTGATAGTAGCAGTAGTAGTAGTAGTAAAATTTTTGATAGTAGCTGTAGTAGTAGTAAAATTTTGATAGTAGCTGTAGTAGTAGTAGTATTAGTAGGCGATGGGACTTCCTCTAGGTGTGTGAGGGAAAGGTGCAGACAAAAAGAAGGTCCCGTACCTGTATACACCCTTAAGGGATCCTCTAAACACTCGTGGCCCTCGTCCCGCAGCGACCCATAACCAAGCGGTCACGGCGCCCTTATGGACCAGGAAGCGAGGGTTGTCCGGCCGCCCTCAGACCTGCCCCGTGCACACACCTTAACCCCTTCATGCCCAGATCTTTCCTTTGCTATACAAAATTATATGCTGTGGAGCCATAAAATTACGAAAAGTAACTAAATAAACCAACTTAACTAGTGGACAAGGATACTAAAAAGGTCATATCTATAAAATATTACTTATATTCACTAAAAATCGTCCAATGGTACCCAAATTACAATGGAAATTACGTTCTGGGTCTCAAGGGGTTAAGAGCGACACATTTCTCACTGTCATATCTCCGAGGTGGATAAGTTAAACAACGAATGAACTAAAACTAAGAGTGACAAAGAGACCAAGTGACGGGCGGTGGTGTGCTTGCAAGCGCGTGCATGTCTATCTGAAAGCCCGTATATGAGTGTGCCTTTTCCCATGTATATTTGCCATGCACATACATTTGTACGTGAGAAAAGAACGTTGGGCTGCATGTGAACAAATACAAACGCATTGTATTTTTACTCTCCCCAAACGGAGGAGGAGAAGGGTCGGGCGACACCACCACCACCACCACCAGGACACCAGGACGGTAGCTATACAGACCAACACCACCCTACCTCGGCCCCACCCTCCGTGCAACACCGACTAACACCAGAGCCAGGTAAACAAGCAGCACCAGCACTACAGGTAAGACCATTCACACCAACACCAGAACCACACAACTACAAGCAACACCAGCACTACAGGTAAGACCATTCACACCAACACCACAACCACACAACTACAAGCAACACCAGCACTACAGGTAAGACCATTCACACCAACACCACAACCACACAACTACAAGCAACACCACCACTACAGGTAAGACAATTCACAAGCATAACTACAGGTGAGTTAAACGATTCAAACAACAGCAGGTCAGTAAACAAATCTACAGAATGACAAATACTACACATGACTCGGAAAACTACAAGTGATAAACTGACTAACAAGTAAAGCTAATGAGCCGCAGAACTACATAAGATACACAGTACAGGTAAGATACGCTGACGACCGACACACAGACAGACAGACAGACAGGTGAGAGACGCCATACTTGCTGTGATTACTAATGTCATATGGAAACGAGCTGCGACAGGAAATTAAAAGTCCCTTGAAGCTTTGTATTATGTACATAATTTTCTTCCGTACATTTAGCTTCTGTAACAAAGGAGAGACTGTATTTAAAGTTATTTCCTCAATGGTGATGCTGAAGACAACGTCCTTGACCCGGAGAGAGAGAGAGAGAGAGAGAGAGAGAGAGAGAGAGAGAGAGAGAGAGAGAGAGAGAGAGAGGAGAGAGAGAGAGAGAGAGAGAGAGAGAGAGAGAGGGGAGAGAGAGAGAGAGAGAGAGAGAGAGAGAGAGAGAGAGAGAGAGAGAGAGAGAGAGAGAGAGAGAGAGAAGGGAAGGAGAGGCAAAACGGTCGGGTAAGCTCAAAAGCAATGAACAAGAAAACACTCAGATCCTCCAAGAGCTGAATTCTTTACGGTGCATGCCTT
>JACEEZ010020709.1:838878-851378 GCA_016584305.1 Chionoecetes opilio | reverse complement strand
GCGTCATAGAAGCTTCTCCATTGATCCCCTCCTCGGGTCGTGCCGTGAGAGAGGAGGTGGAGGAGGAGAGGAGGAATGGGGGAAACGGGCGGAGGATGGGTGGGAGGAGGGATTGAGAGAGTCAGTACGGGACGGGAGGGAGGGAGGCGGGGGTGCTCGTACTCCCGGGTAAGCAAGCAGGCGGGGGGGAGGGAGTAGAGGCTGGAGGGAGAGGAAGAGAGGGAGACAGCCATGAGAAGACGGTAAGAACAAAGGAAGGCCAAGAATGAGGAGAACGCCAGGGGCCGGAGGATCTTGAAATGATGAAATATGATGAAGGGAGAGCACACGAAGCGGCGGAAGGAGGAGGATGCGATTGGTAGCTGTAAATGAGTAGAAATAAGAGAGGATGGACTCAGCCGGTGCCGTCAGCCGGTGGGCGCGAGTAAAGGAGATGAAAACAGTAGCAAACAAAGCCGTGGAGAGGTGTCAGGCGCGCAGCTTGTCATATATGGAGGAATTGATTTGGTCGTCGTGCGTTCCTACTACACAAGCCACGGGGCGTAAACAAAGGAAAACTATTAGCATAAAACTGTTCAAATAAAAATGCAGAGCCTATGTAGGAAAAACTAGTCTTCTGTGTGGTTGGGGAAGGGAGAGGGGAGAGGAGGGATGGTTGAGGAAGGGTTGCAGGCCGGGGGGAGGGGAGAAAGGTGGGAGGAAAGAAGAGAAACGACAATAAACATGGCGAATATTTATCTTCAACTACGTAAAACAAAGGGTCAGGAGAGGGACTTAACGTTGTCGAGGGCGAGGCGGGGAGGAAAAGCTACTTTACTTTTGCCGTGATATTCTCGACAGTGACGAACATTAATATCATGCTCATCGATGTTTTTATTCCTTCGGCCTCGGGGACAGAGCTGAAGACTTCAAAAGAGTGAGCTTTCTAGCACTTCACTCTCCGGCCGTGACGAGAAATTGCAATCTGGTAACAAAAATATCTGTGAAAACATCATAGGGTGGCTCTTAACTGTTTCACCTGTAGAGCGAGAGAGAGAGAGAGAGAGAGAGAGAGAGAGAGAGAGAGAGAGAGAGAGAGAGAGAGAGAGAGAGAGAGAGAGAGAGAGAGAGAGAGAGAGAGAGAGAGAGGAGAGAGAGAGAGAGAGAGAGAGAGAGAGAGAGAGAGAGATACATACTATTTCCCACAAATACCAAGAGGATTGATGATGGATAGAGGGACAGAACAACACACTCACACACACACACACACACACACACACACACACAGTCAATCATGGGAAGGAGGGAACAAGGGGATAGAGTGGCAAAGGAGAAAAAGGAGGGAAAGACGGGCTTGGTACACTACTCTTACTATAGTGGTGGTGTAGACATTTCACTCGATCCCTCATGCATCCATCTGTCAATCATTGCACAGTCATTCATCCATGCATGCCTCCGTTCCTCCCGTGGCTGCTGGGGTGAGGGGCGTCAGGCAGGGAGCCGAAGAGGGTGCAAAGTGGCAGTTGGAAAGGGGGAGGGGAGAGAGAGTGAAAAGGTGAGACGTGAGAGAAAGAATGCTTAAGGAACACGGAAAGGGGGAGAACGGCAAAGAAGAAACAGAGGAATCGGAGCGAGAGAACGTGGTGGCTTGTGTAAGTGAGGGGAGGTGGATGAGAGAGAGAGAGAGAGAGAGAGCGAAGATGAGGGAGAGAGAGGAGAGAGAGAGAGAGAGAGAGAGGAGAGAGAGGAGAGAGAGAGAGAGAGAGAGAGAGAGAGAGGAGAGAGAGAGAGAGAGAGAAGAGAGAGAGAGAGAGAGAGAGAGAGAGAGAGAGAGAGAGAGGAGAGAGAGAGGAGAGAGAGAGAGAGAGAGAGAGGATGAGAGAGAGATGGAGAGAGAGAGAGAGAGAGAGAAAGGGGAGATTTGTAAGGGAAGGATATGAAAAACACAGAGAGAGAGAGAGAGAGAGAGAGAGAGAGAGAGAGAGAGAGAGAGAGAGAGAGAGAGAGAGAGAGAGAGAGAGAGAGAGAGAGAGAGAGAGAGAGAGAGGGGAGGGAGAGAGAGAGAGAGAGAGAGAGAGAGAGAGAGAGAGAGTTACAACAAAAATATAGACAACACTTCAACAGATTAAATTAATAACAAAAAGCGTAATCTCCTAAATTTTAAAGGTGGTATTTTAGGTCTATCTTGCTCGCCCCCTTAATGCTAAGAAACGCTTTGGGACTATGTATGTTGGGGACTATGTAATGTATGTTATGTTAGTATGTTAGTTTTGAATTTTAGCTTTTAATAGTGTTGTTGAATTTTTAGATCGAGCTGATAGGAAATGCCCTATATATTACATGGAAGTATAATTCTAATCTGAAAATGATACTAAGGCGCCACAACGTTTCCCATACAAAAAATTTTAAACTCTTGATACTTTGTTAATTACTGATTAGAGTAAATTTCTGGTCCGTGAGTGATTGGTATATTATGTAATTTTTGGATGCATTTTTGTGGACAATAAAATATCTATCTATCTATCAATGGTTATTACTGATGAGGATGTCGTAGGTAAAGCTTTGCCTCACTTGTACCCATGATCGAAGTAGTAGTAGATTGAGTAGTAGTAGAAGTAGTAGAAGTTGTAGACCGAACTACTATTAAGATCATGCTTGTACCCATGATCGAAGTAGTAGTAGATTGAGTAGTAGTAGAAGTAGTAGAAGTTGTAGACCGAACTACTATTAAGATCATGCTTGTACCCATGATCGAAGTAGTAGTAGATTGAGTAGTAGTAGAAGTAGTAGAAGTTGTAGACCGAACTACTATTAAGATCATGCTTGTACCCATGATCGAAGTAGTAGTAGATTGAGTAGTAGTAGAAGAAGTAGAAGTGTAGACCGAACTACTATTAAGATCATGCTTGTACCCATGATCGAAGTAGTAGTAGATTGAGTAGTAGTAGAAGAAGTAGAAGTTGTAGACCGAACTACTATTAAGATCATGCTTGTACCCATGATCGAAGTAGTAGTAGATTGAGTAGTAGTAGAAGAAGTAGAAGTTGTAGACCGAACTACTATTAAGATCATGCTTGTACCCATGATCGAAGTAGTAGTAGATTGAGTAGTAGTAGAAGAAGTAGAAGACCGAACTACTATTAACCCCTTGAGACCCAGAAAGTAAATTTAATTTTAATTTGGGTACCATTAGACGGTTTTTAGTGAATGTAAGCAGTATTTTATAGATATGACCTGTTTTGTATCCTTGTCCATGCACTAACTAATTTGGTATATTCAGTTACCTTTCGTAATTTTATGGCTCGACCACAAACAATTTCATATAGCAATGGAAAGATCTGGTTGTGAAGGGGTTAAGATCCTGCTTGTACCTGATGCTCGATTTCATCACACGAACCCATAATGTTTCGAGGTGTATTTCTCTCTGACATTTATTTTTTCCCTTTTCTTTTCTTATTAATCTTAATGGAAGTGTGGAGTCCGGAAGAATATGTTAAAAAAAAAATATTTATTCCTAAGTCTCATTGGCTTAATGGGTTGGGGATCCTTAGTATATTTGCTTATATGTGAACAATACAAATTACAAATAACAAATGAAAAGAACAAATTACAAATAATAAAAACTGAATGAGGATGTTTCTCCTATGATAAGCTGGTTAAATTTCCGTGACCTTTTGATATTTATTTTATATAATTTTAGACATTTCAACATCGAGGAGACTTGAAAAGGAAAAGTCATACACCTTCTTAGCCACCTATAAACCTTCAAAAGTCTTCTTAAAAAGCCTAAGGAAGAAAGGTAAAATAAGCCTACAGGCGCTATAGGCTCCGACGCAAACTAAAAAAAATTATAATAATAATGTGTAGATATACTGACAGGTGTAAGAACAGGTGATTCTTTAAACTGTAGAACCCGCGTCTCCTTCATCACCTGTTTTTAATAATAATAATAATAAATAAAAATAAAATAAATAAATCTATATAACACGTGTTTGTAATATTTCAGGTCGCCCTATTTTCACGCCGAGACTGAGCCCGGACGATGCTCCTCAAAGAGCTGACTAGGAAGTTGGTTCATAAAATGCTGGTTTGCCGTGAGTGAGGTAGCGTGGAGTGCAGCGAGGCGCCTCACTCCTAAGGAACCTGCAGTGAGGAGTCTATGTGTGGCGGACGTCGTCGGAATGAGTGGTGGCGTCGCCTTGGTAACTGGGGACGGATGGCGTAGGTTTCTCAGGCGACGGAGAGAGAGCCGGCGGCGTCTCCCCTGCGACGTCCTGCCCCCCACCATTGCTCCCCCGCCTTACTGGGACGTCCTGCCCCCCGCCTTACTACGACGTCCTGCCCCCCGCCTTACTGAGACGCGCACTAATACCGCTCACCTGCAGCCTGCCTCGCGGACACTGGCCTCACTCACCCCCTTGGCTCCTTGACACTATGACTTATACTTAAATACATGAGTTTTATGAAGGGTAACAATTAACAGATCTGTTTTTGTTCTGTAAGGTTAAGGTGCACGGTATATATTGCAATCTGGAAAACGATATGAAAACTGCAGATTACGCGAATATGATTCAAATTAATATCAGTCAAGAAATACAGAAATCTCTCTCTCTCTCTCTCTTCGTGACTTATGGAAGTGAAATCTACACTCTACCTCATCCGGGCATTCCACGGTGATGGCCACAAATTACAACTGAGTTAATTTCATAATGAGGCGACGCCATTCAACCACCTGGATTTACAGTTCACGTGAGGACTGTAAAGGACCCGCATTACCTTCCTTTATCTATTAACCTGTTGACTTATATATTCGAGCCACCACCACCTCCACCACCACCACCACCTCCACCACCACCACCACCTCCACCACCGCCACCACTAACAACACCACCACCACCACCACCATCACCATCACCACCACCACCACCACCACCATCACCATCACCATCACCACCACCACCATCACCACCACCATCACCACCACCACTATCACCACCACCACCACCATCATCACCACCACCACCACCACCACCACCACCACCACCACCGCCACCACTAACAACACCACCACCACCACCACCACCACCACCACTATCACCACCACCTCCACCACCACCACCACTATCACCACCACCACCACTATCATCACCACCATCTTCACCACCACCAACACCACCACCAACACCACCACCACCATCTACCTGAAGAAGGATGAGAGGGACAAAAAAAGATAACATATATAGAAAGGGAAGTAAGATAAGCAAAAAAAAAAAAAAAAATTAAGAGGGACAAAACGATAACATAAAAAGGGAAGTAGCCTATAAAGATAAGCAAAATACGTAGATAACAAAATGAAGAGAGAGACAAAAGGATAACACAGAAGGGGAAGCAAGGCAAGCAAAAAAAGATAAAATGAAGAAATAGGGAAAGTATCTCATTTACCTGCACGTGTAAACTGTCTATCTGGTAATTGGAGAAAATAAAACAAGTGGCGTGATGATGGGGTGAATGGCGGTTTTGATTGATGGATGGAGGTGGTGTAGGTGTGGTGTGGGTGGGTGGTGGTGGTGGTGTGGTGTGGGTGTGGGTGTGGGTGTGGGTGTGGGTGTGGGTGTGGGTGGGCGAGGGCGGGGCGATTGGACGGGCGTGATTGGGTGACGAAAGAGTGTGTTGACCCGGAGTGAGTAGGTCTAATCGTGACAACTTATTTATCTGGATCTATCTCAGTTTACGACACATTGTCACGGACGGGCTGACACGTGGCTCGTATTTTACAGCGTCAAAGTCTCACACAGCTCGTGAATCGATCCGTCACTGACTCTGCCCATCTGAGTCTCTGTTATTTGAGCGCATCCAGCATCTCCTTTTCTCCCTTCCTGTTTCCATCTTTCCTTCCTTCCTCTGCCTCCCCTTTTTCCCCTCCTCCCTTCCTTCCTCCCTTTCCACCCCCTCTCTCCTCTCCTCCCTTCCTTTCTTCCTGCCTCCCATCTTCCCTTTCCTCCCTCACCACCCCCTCTCTCCCTTCCTTCCTTCCTCCCTTTCAACCCCTTCTCTCCCCTCTTCCCGTCCTTCCTCCCTCAACACCCCTTCTCTCCCCTTTCCCTTCCTTCCTTCCTCCCTCTCTCCCCTCTTTCCTTTCCTGCTTCCGTCCCGTACTTTTTATCATATCCGGCACAAGAGAAGCAGACATCCATGAAATACTATAGACTGATACAACACTGGCTGAAAATACAACAAAATACACATATAATACATTGTTACATACATAGATAACAACACACACAAAAACATATATATATATATATATATATAAATAAAAATAAAAAAAGCCACCATATACAACATGTAATCAAGGGAAAAGCCACCGAGAAAAAATCTACCACCAGGTTATACGGCGTAGTTTTTTTTAGGTCTTTATATAAAAATTTTACATCCAACAGCAAAACGTTTTCTTTATATTCAACCCATTTTTGACGACTTCCTACCTCCCCCCCCTCTCTCTCTCTCTCTCTCTCTCTCTCTCTCTCTCTCTCTCTCTCTCCTCTCTCTCTCTCTCTCTCTCTCTCTCTCTACTGTGATTTCATTCCCATACACTTTTGAATCCCTTCCTACCGAGCCGTACAAAATATTCCGCCCTCGACGCTGTTACTACTCCAGTAATTTCACTTTCCTGTACAATTTTTCGGATTTCTCGACTTTCTTTCCCTTTCTTTGCGTTTTTGTGGAGCCGGATCCTCGTCGACGCGGCACTCCGGGATACACGTGTCACCTCTAACAGTCTTTTCTCGTTCACGCTAATATTTTTCACATCTGGTAAAGGAGAGAGAGAGGAGAGAGAGAGAGAGAGAGAGGAGAGAGAAGGAGAAGAGAGGAGAGAGAGAGAGAGAAGAGAGAGAGAGAGAGAGAGAGAGAGAGAGAGAGGAGAGAGAGAGAGAGAGAGAGAGAGAGAGAGAGAGAGAGAGAGAGAGAGAGAGAAGAGAGAGAGAGAGAGAGAGAGAGAGAGAGAGAGAGAGAGAGAGAGAGGAGAGAGAGAGAGAGAGAGAAGAACTGTAACTGTGTACCTGTACCTGAGATTAATAACTGTTTAAAAAAAAAAGACAGAGAGAGGACTGTAACTGTGTGTACCTGAGATTAATAACTGTTTAAATAAAATAAGAGAGAGAGAGAGAGAGAGAGAGGAGAGAGAGAGAGAGAGAGAGAGAGAGAGAGAGAGAGAGAGAGGAGAGAGAGAGAGAGAGAGAGAGAGAGAGAGAGGAGAGAGAGGAGAGAGAGAGAGAGAGAGAGAGAGAGAGAGAGAGAGAGAGAGAGAGAGAGAGAGAGAGAGAGAGAGAGAAGAGAACACTGTAACTGTGTGTACCTGAGATTAAAAACTGTTTAGATTAAAAAAAAAAGAGAGAGAGAGAGGATGATAAAGTTAATAAGACAACATGAGTACCTACATTTCCCTTTCCGTCGCCTGAGTAGATTACACAAAGACCTCGCGAGAAGATAGGAAAAGAAAGTAGAGATGAAGATGACAATCCCGGGATGAAAGGCGTGGTGAGGGGATGCAAGATGGAGGACACGAGAGAGAGAAAAAGAAATAAAAGACAGACAAAACATTTACACACAGATGATACTTATATTTTTTTGGTTTTATTGAGATTTACATTATAGCATCACGACTATCCCACTACTACTACTACTACTACTACTACTACTACTACTACTACTACTACTACTACTATTATTACTACTACTACTACTGCTACTACTACTACCAATACTACTACTACTGTACTACTACTACTACTGCTACTACTACTACTACATACTATTACTACTACTACTACCAATACTACTACTACTGTACTACTACTACTACTACTACTACTACTACTACTACTACTACTACTACTACTACTACTACTGCTACTACTACTACCAATACTACTACTACTGTACTACTACTACTACTACTACTACTGCTACTACTACTACCAATACTACTACTACTGTACTACTACTACTACTGTTACTACTACTACTACATACTATTGCTACTACTACTACTACTACTACTACTACTACTACTACTACTACTGCTACTACTACTACTATACTACTACTATTACCGCCATTACTATTTCATGCTTGTCTTTCTCCTTTCTTTGGCTATTTACTTATAAACTTATAAATAAGAACACCACGTAAAACACACGTACGTAAAACGATTTTGTGGTTCCTTTAATTATTGAAGATCCTTTTTTTTCATTTTTCTCCCATAGTTACGTGGTTACAAGGTTTTATTTGTTTTATGTAGTTTCTTTTTATTATTTATATTTTTACCTCTCCTAAAATGCATTGGTTATCAAAACATGACGTTAGTTGCGGATTTATTACGTGTTCATGCCGGAAATTCATTCAAAGACGCTAACAAGTGTAAGGAACATAAAAAAATTGAAAAAGAAATATATGAAAAGCTTGAATGTGAGAGAAATCATTACTAAATCAAAGGTTGGCTCCGCTTTCACTTATCTTTGTGTGTTATCATGCCGCGTGGACAGTGGTGGTGATGGTGGTGGTGATGGTGATGGGGTGGTGGTGGTAGTGGTAGTAGTGGTGGTGGTGTGGTGGTGGTGGTGGTGGTGGTGGTGGTGGTGTGGTGGTGGTGCTGGTAACGGTGGTGGTGGCGATGGTGTGGTGTGTGGTGGTGGTGGTGGTGGTGGTGGTGGTGGTGTGGTGGTGGTGGTGGTGGTGGTGGGGGTGGTTGGTGGTGGTGGTGGTGGGGTGGTGGGTGGTGGTAGTGGTGGTGGTGGTGGTGGAGGTGGTGGTGGTGGTGTTAGGTGGTGGTGGTGGTGGTGGTGGTGGTGGTGGTGGTGGTGGTGCGTGGTGGTGGTGGTGGTGGGTGGTGATGGTAGTGGTGGTGGTGGTGGTGGTGGTGGTGGTGGAGGTGGTGGTGGTGGTGAGGTGGTGGTGGTGAGTGGTGGTGGTGGTGGTGGTGGTGGTGGTGGTGGTGGTGGTGGTGGTGGTGGTGATGTGGTGGTGGTGTGGTGGTGATAGGACGGTGGTGGTGGTGATGGTGAGTGGTGGTGGTGGTGGTGGATGTGGTGACTGGTGGTGGTGGTGTGGTGGTGGTAGTGGTGGTGGTGGTGGTGATGGTGACGGTGGTGGTGGGTGGTGGTGGATGGTGGTGGGTGGTGGTGGTGGTGATGGTGGTGGTAGGGTTGGTGGTGGTGGGGTAGTGGTGGGTGGTGGTGGTGGTGGTGAGATGGTGGGGGGTGGTGGTGGTGGTGGTGGTGTGTGGTGGTGGTGGTGGTGGTAGTGGTGAGGTATGGTGGGGGTGGTGGTGTGGTGGTGGTGTGTGGTGGTGGTGGTGGTGTGGTGGTGGTGGTGGTGGTGGTGGTGGTGATGTGGGTGGTGGTGGTGGTGGTATGGTGACGGTGGTGGGGTGGTGGTGGTGGTGGTGGTGGTGGTGGGTGGTGGTGGATGGTGACGTGTGGTGGTGGTGGTGTGGTAATGGAGTGGTGGTGGTCGTGTTTTGGTGGTGGCGTGATTGATCTGGGGATGGTGATGGTACTGTTGTGTGTGGTGGGGAAGGCCGTAGAGTGACAAACCTTTCTTTTTGGGTCGGCGCTGACCTACGTGGGAACTTCGTTAGTTTAAACCAACTTACTAGGGTAATTGGACTTTGACCTGATGGAGCGTGGAGTACATAGAAAGAGGAGGGGAGAGAGAGGGTGGTGAGGGAGGAAGGGAAGAGGGGAGAGAGGGGACGGTGAGGGAGGAAGGAATGAGAGGAGAAAGAGGGTGGTGAGGGAGGGAGGAAAGGAAGAGGAATGGTAGGTATTTTTATATTTAACCCCTTAACGCCCAGGTCTTTCCTTTGCTATATAAAATCATCCGTTGTTAGCCATAAAATTACGAAAAATAACTTAATATACCAAATTAGCTAGGGGAAAGTATATTAAACAGGTCATATAAGATATTGCTTGAATTAATACAAATCTTATCCTTAAAGCTGTCACAATAAGAGGAAACTGAAAACGAGCTCCATCCATAACCTTCAAAGCTTCCTAAATACCTCACGTTGCGGTCCAAGTAACACTAGAAAGGTGACGAAAGGCATGTCATCAGGCAAAACAGTTACTCGATGCAACGACATCTAAAAACGGTCAATTTAGAAATATCGTTCGTTGAGGAGTTGTAGCGAGTGTTCAAAATTGTTTGTTAATTAATATCACGTCGCTTGATGCTTGGTAATAATATATGGATGAACATGAGTCCGTCACAGAAATAGAGAGAGAGAAAAAAAAACTACAGTACAAAACTAATTAGACTAAATATAACTAAATAGACTAAATAGACTAAATAAACCAAAATAAACTCAACTCAACTAATCTAAAAGAATAAAGGATGCCAATCTTCTCACTCTACAGAACCAACTTTTACCCAGTAGATAAAAATAAACATAAACGAATCTTTCTTCAATATTTGTCTGTTTGTCTGTCTGAATCTCTCTCTCTCTCTCTCTCTCTCTCTCTCTCTCTCTCTCTCTCTCTCTCTCTCTCTCTCTCTCTCTCTCTCTCTCTCTCTCTCTCTCTTTCTCTTTCTCTCTTTCTCTCTCTCTCAGCAGGTGGTATTGGCACGCGACACACCGGGACACTTGGCAGCCCGGCGCAACACAACCACCAAGGGACGTCGAGCAATGAATATAAACAAATCGACCACGACATACAAAACAATAAAGCTTCGGCATCATACTTAACCCGAACACCGAGTAGGAAGGCGTTTTTCATTTTTTTTATTCATTTAAACAGTTAGTAATCATACATATAGCTTAAAAGGTAGATAAGTTATGGCAGTAAGTGTTCAAAATCAGCTAAAGACGTTTAAAGGAGACGAAGACGAAGACGAAGCTAAGGATGTTTGCATGTATAAGTCAACTGGGTGTGACATCAATCAACAGGGTATCGCGCAATGGATGAGGATTTCACAGTTTATAGAATTACAGAGGTTAATTTACGTGTCCCTTTCTCATTATACATAGTTTTAACATGTATCGAACGCACTGTAATATTACCCTGAAATAAGTCACGGTGGCGCTACGAGGCATATCCTTGTCTGCAAACGAAAGTCACATAGAAACATCGTAAATATATATTTTTTACATCACATAGGACCGGCCAGGAGCAATACAAAAAGTAACAACAACGTAAGTTTCATCGTAAGGGGTATATCGTAGGAGGAGGTCCGCTACAAACAATTCCTAACCCGTCTATAACCCAGATCATGAGAGGGATTTCCCAGGTAGTTCCTAATGCATGTCCGTTACCGATGCAGGTTCAGCCCTTACCCGATCGATCTCAACGTAAAACCTCTTCATTTATGACAACAAAACAGTACTAGAGCAATGCAGGTAAACGTAAAGGTGAGCTAAATAAGACAGTGAGCTATACTACTAAGGAAACAATGGTAAGGTATAATAGTTTCTTGATGTATGGTGTGAAAGAGGTGCTTGAAGTCGCTATAGTCCGGATGTAAGTATGGCATCCTGTGTTACTAGCCACAAAAAAAAATAAAAACAAACCTCATGTACACCCGTAACGGAGCATACATCCTCTATAGTTATACCAAGCCGCCATGCACGTATTACTACCAATACCTATGGATACACACTCTCACCTATCCCCACACCACCTGCGTACCATTTTTTACCATCTGCACGTCACACTAGCCCCCAAAACACTTACACACACTCATGTACCGCCCCTCCCCCCTAAGGGAACATACATCCTCTATAGTTATACGAAGCCACAATGCACGTATCACAAATAACTATAGATATACACTCTCCCCTTGCCTCACACCACCGCGCGTACCGTGTTTTACCATCTGCACGTCACACTAGTCCCCAAAAAACTTAAAAATACCTCATGTACACCCCGTAAAGAAACATACATCCTCTATAGTTCTACCAAGCCACCATGCACGCATCACAAATAGCTATGGATACACACTCTCACCTATCCCCACACCACCTCACGTACCATTTTTTACCATCTGCACGTCACCACCAACCACATCCATCCATACATAAACCCACCTGCCTCCTAATTAACTTTCCTTACATCGCTGCCTCACTAGAAACTGCCTGACGCTGCTGAAATTCTACAACCCTAATTACTTAACTGTGAATTTGAGACGTATTTATTTTTCTCTCTCTCCACCTCAGCTTCCATTTAATTACATGTCTCCATTCATGTGTGGCCTTGTCTTGCTGCACGCTCCACTCCATCCCTTCTCCACTCTATAATGGTTCAGTGCTTCTTTGCCTCTTGCCCGTGCGTGGGACGTCCAACCCGACCGCTGACGCCTCACTCAACACACACACACACACACACACCTCGCTATGTCTCTGTCTCTTGCTGTCTCTGTCTCTGTCTCTCTCTCTCTCTCTGTCTCTGTCTGTATCTCTGCCTCTCTCTCTCTCTCTCTCTCTCTCTCTCTCTCTCTCTCTCTCTTCTCTCTCTCTCTCTCTC
>JACEEZ010020709.1:828878-833878 GCA_016584305.1 Chionoecetes opilio | reverse complement strand
CAATAATAATAATGGTAATAACAGGAACAAGGTGTAAAACAATACAAATATAACAATTATAAAGGTAACAAAGACTACAGTAATATTAATGATAATAATAATAATAATAATAATAATAGTAATAATAATAATGATAATAATAGTCATAATAACAATGCCTACTACTAATACTACTGATAATAACACAAAAAATAGTATAAATAATTAAAATAACATCATCAGAGACAATGATTACGATAACAATTAAGGCGAAACACAACTAAAATAAACATAAGAATAACACCCTATCAATTTCTTTTAAAATAAACAAATACACAAAACACTTAAGAAACACTTGCATCTATAAAGACAGATTTGGGCGGCGGTGGCGGGACGGGCGGGCTAGGGGTGGGCTGGGGGTGGGCTGGGGGTGGGCGGTGGTGGAGCAGGTTGGGGTGGCTGGGGTTGGGCTGGGATGGGCGGTGGTGGTGGGTTGGGGGCAGCTTTAAGACAGTAAACAAGGTGGCAGAAATAGACTCCGGTTTAACATAAGACCTTTTTGGTGCAGCCAGAGTCTTGGGTGTCAGGCTAAAAATTGGCGAAAGAGTGCAAAGAGTGCAAGTGTAAGTAAGAGTAGACGCAAGGAGGGGGGGAAGGGGGGAAGGGGGGAAGGAAGGAAGAGGGGAAGGAGGGAAGGAAGGAGGAGCTGAAAGACGAGAGAAGAGGATGGAAGTAGGGAATAAAGATGGGAAAGCATGAAAACCCAAGAGAGGCAAGCGTGGTGAGGTAAAGAGTGAAGGGAAAAAAAAGTTTGTAGTGTACGAATATGATACAAGAAATGCTTTAAAATAATGTGTCCTTTTAGGGAAATGTATGAATCGAGAGGATCTGTATGAAAGTTTAATGATGACCTTTATAAAATAAGTGTATGTTTGTTTTGTGTGTGTGTGTGGTGTGGGGTGTGTGTGTGTGTGTGTGTGTGTGTGTGTGTGTTTTGTGTGTGTGTGTGTGTGTGTGTGTGTGGTGTGTGTGTGTGTGTGTGTGGTGTGTGTGTGTGTTGTGTGTGGGGTGTATGTGTGTGTTTAGAGAGAGAGAGAGAGGAGAGAGAGAGAGAGAGAGAGAGAGAGAGAGAGAGAGAGAGAGAGGAGAGGGAGAGAGAGGAGAGAGAGAGAGAGAGAGAGGGGGAGGGGAGAAGGAGAGGAGAGAGAGAGAGAGAGAGTAGAGAAGAGGAGATAGAGAAAAGGGAGGAGGAAGAGATGGAGACGAGAGGGAGAGGAGAAGAGGAGAGAGAGAGAGAGAGAATAGTTGCAATAATAAAGATAATAATAGTAATAATAATCATAAGTAACGCTAATAACTAGTAAGTGTAAGACAAAGAAGGCAGGTGGATGCAGATAATGAAGGATGAAGACAAATAAAGAAGGGAACGTGAGGTGAGATGGATGAGGATGAATACATGATGTGAATGATGACGGATGAACCAAGAAAATGGAGAAAATGAAGGAAGTTTCTAATATGGAAAAAAAAAAGGAAGGGGAGGGTTTCAAGGCACGACTTTAGGGCGAAAGAACACGTAGCGACAGCATTTGTTTTATTATCTTTTACTATTATTATCTTTTGTTTTTGTTTCCTGTCATTCTTTTAAAGTGACGTGACACGGATGTAAATGAAGACTTGCTCATACCTGTTTTTTCAGTTGTGTAATGGAGTGTATCTGCTCACTCACAACACACACGTATACACACACGTATACACACACAACACACACACACACACACACACACACACACACACACACACACACTGAAAAGGAAAACAAAAAAACAGACACAAAAGCATGTAAACACAATGCACTGAAATGACTTTATTTTCTTGTGTGTTTGTACGTGTGTTCATTATAGTTTCATACTAGAAAAAAATACAGAATATTGACAAGAGAAAACATTATATATGTACAGATGAACTTTTGTTGTTATTATATCTAATGCATTCTCCAGCATGTTTTAAATGTATTTTTTTTTTTTTTTTTATCCCTTGTTTTGTTTGTTTTGTTTTTGCTTCAATGTTAAAATGTAATAGATGTAAATAAAGTTTTTTTTTAAATCTAATGCATATAAAAGTGAGATCGGTTGCAAATTAAAAATAAAATAATTCGTTTCACTGTTTCAAGGAGCAGAATACAAAAAAAATAATAGTTCTTTTTTATAATAGAAGGTCACGCAGGAGTGGAAAGAAAGGTCAACATACACCTTCATGACTTTTTTTCCCTGGCAATCTTATGAAAGAAAGGAAACACGAGTCGAGTCTTACGTTAGAAAGTCACGGAAAAAGCCGTAATGATGCGCTAAAAGTGTGTCAGTGAGTCCTCTTACAACCTGTGGCGCAAAGCTGAACGATGTACGCGCCACACAGAACAAGAAAACGCCACACAGAACAACAAAACGCCACACAGAACAAGAAAACGTCACACAGAACAAGAAACCCACAAAAAAAACAAGGGGAAAACGACACACAGCCCAACAAAACGCCACACAGACAAGAAAACCCACACAGAACAAGAAACGCCACCAGAACAAGAAGCCACACAAACAAAAAAACGCCACAAAAGAACAACAAAACGCAACACAGAACAACAAACGCCCACACAGAACAACAAAACGCAACCAAACAAACAAAACGCCACACAAACAGAAAACGCCACACAAAAAAGGGGAAAGCCACACAGAACAACAAACGCAACACGAACAAAAAACGCACACAAAACAAAAAAACCCACACAGAACAACAAAACGCCACACAGAACAAGAAACGCCACACAAATAAGAAAACGCCACACAGAACAAGAAAAAAACGCCACACAGAACAGAAAACCCCACACAGAACAATAAAAACCCACACAAACAAGAAAACACCACACAGAACAAGAAAACCACACAGAACAACAAAACGCCACACAAACAACAAAAACGCCACACAGAAACAAGAAAACGCCACACAGAACAAAAAACGCACACAGAACAAGAAAACGCCACACAAACAAAAAAACGCCACACAAACAAGAAAACGCCACACAGAACAAGAAAACGCCACACAGAACAACAAAACCCCACACAGAAACAACAAAACGCCCACACAGAACCCAACAAACGCCACACAAACAACAAAACGCCACACAGAACAAAAAAACGCCACACAGAAAAGAAAACGCCACACAGAACAAGAAAACGCCACACAGAACAACAAAACGCAACACAGAACAAGAAAACGCCACACAGAACAACAAAACGCCACACAGAACAACAAAACGCCACACAGAACAACAAAACGCCCACCAGAAACAAGAAAACGGCCACACAGAAACAAAAAAAACGCCACACAGAACAACAAACGCCCCACAGAACAACAAAACGCCACACAAACAAAAAAACGCCACACAGAAAAACCCAAAACCCACACAGAACAACCAAAACGCCACACAAAACAAAAAAAAGCCACACAGAAACAAAACGCCACACAGAACAAGAAAACGCCACACAGAATAAGGAAAACGCCACACAGAACAAGAAAACGCCACACAGAATAAGAAAACGCCACACAGAACAGAAACGCCACACAGAAAAAGAAAACGCCACACAAAAACAAGAAAACGCCACACAAAACAAGAAAACGCCACACAGAACAAGAAACGCCACACAGAACAAGAAACAACACCAGAACAAGGAAAACGCCACAAAACAAGAAACGACACACAGAACAAGGAAAACGCCACACAGAAAAAACAAAACGCCCACCCCGGAACAAGAAAACGCCACACAGAACAAGAAAACGCCACACAGAACAAGAAAACGCCACACAGAACAAGAAAACGCCACACAGAACAAGAAAACGCCACACAGAACAACAAAACGCCACACAGAACAAGAAAACGCCACACAGAACAACAAAACAACACACAGAACAACAAAACGGCATACAGAACAAGAAAACGTCACACAGACCAAGAAAACGCCACACAGAACAAGAAAACGACACACAGACCAACAAAACGCCACACAGAACAAGAAAACGCCACACAGACCAACAAAACGCCACACAGAACAAGAAAACGACACACAGACCAACAAAACGCCACACAGAACAAGAAAACGACACACAGACCAACAAAACGCCACACAGAACAACAAAACGCCACACAGAACAACAAAACGCCACACAGAACAACAAAACGCCACACTGAACAAGAAAACGCCACACGGAACAAGAAAACGCCACACAGACCAAGAAAACGCCACACAGAACAACAAAACACCACTCGGAACAAGAAAACGACACACAGAACAAGAAAACGCCACACAGAACAACAAAACGTCACACAGAACAAGAAAACGCCACACAGAACAAGAAAACGCCACACAGAACAAGAAAACGCCACACAGAACAACAAAACGCCACACAGAACAAGAAAACGCCACACAGAACAACAAAACGCCACACAGACCAAGAAAACGCCACACAGAACAAGAAAACGCCACACAGAACAAGAAAACGACACACAGACCAAGAAAACGACACACAGACCAAGAAAACGACACACAGACCAAGAAAACGACACAGACCAAGAAAACGCCACACAGAACAAGAAAACGATACACAGACCAAGAAAACGACACACAGACCAAGAAAACGACACACAGACCAAGAAAACGCCACACAGACCAAGAAAACGCCACACAGAATAACAAAAGTGGCGAGGTAAGCCAATGTTTTCAAGTGCAGGTTACGATGATCGCTCCTCGTCGAGAACACTGAAATACGAGTCAGTCTTCATTAATATACGATAATCAGAACGACTACCTGAGCAGAGACTTCAAAACCTGTATTAAACTTGGATAAATAGATATGATAGATAGATAAGTATATTGACCACATAAGCATGATTTTTTTTTTTTTTTTACATAATGCTAGTCCAAAGTAGGACCAAAACCTATACCACTATCAAATCTACAGAAATCCACAACCAA
>JACEEZ010020709.1:808878-821378 GCA_016584305.1 Chionoecetes opilio | reverse complement strand
ACCCTAACACACAATCATGCACACCCATTTACTTGTATACGTTCCTGCTCCATCATTTTCCTCAACAAAAAAACATAAAAAAGTCTCCTAAAGCGAAAAAAAAAAGGGAACACAAAGGAAAAGAGGATTTCATGTGAACATTACAATACTATGTTATATTCTTTCATTGTCCTAAAGCCTGTTCCATGTCCGTGCATTTAATGTGTCACTCCCTCCCTCACTCCTTCCTTTTATTGTCAAAATCGTTATTATTATCCCCGTTGTTGTTTGTTCTCTTCTTCTTCCTGGTAAATGATCTTCCTCTCTCCCATAATGCCCTTCAGGATCTGCCCTCCCACGATCATATGGGATTTCACGAAGTCTCATCTTGTGAATGTGATTATTATATCCTACTTGGCTGTGAGCAAAACCAGCCTTACTTGGCTTAGCGCGGCTTAGATGACTTATCGAATCTTGCTGTTTAGTTAATCTCCATTCATCTCCCCCTCACGCCGAGCCCAGGACGCGACTCACGTGCCTGTGTTGAATGTGGAGCGGGTTTCGGGGGAGGCGTTGTGGTGGGAGCACAAAGCAACATTTCTTTGTCGTCTCGCTCATACAAAAAGAGGATTTGGTAAGGTGAAAATAATGTCTTCCGCTTTCTTTCTGTGTCTGCTTAAAGATATGTCACTATACAGTCTCTCTCTCTCTCTCTCTCTCTCTCTCTCTCTCTCTCTCTCTCTCTCTCTCTCTCTCTCTCTCTCTCTCTCTCTCTCTCTCTATGATAATTGTGATATCTAAAAAATAGGCCAATAAATATATCAATCAATCAATCTATCCATTTTTTTTTTCTCTCTCTCTCTCTCTCTCTCTCTCTCTCTCTCTCTCATTGACACAGCCGCCGGGTCAGTCTCAGCACAGGTCAGGTCAGGGAGCAGCGTCTCCCCATCACGTGTCACCTGCACTCCTTCACGGGCTCTAAAGTGTCCGAGAAACATGACTGGACTGACACTTTCTATCCTTGGCAAATCCTCGGTGGCGTTACCAAGGCGAATGTCGCTGTTACAAGCACCAAAGCGAGGCATTATTTCAGGCGTCCCCTTCCTAATGCTCTGTGGCAATAAATCAAGATACAATGCTAGATGACTATGACAATGAAGTATTTTTTTTAGTTTTGAGAATGAAAGGTGTTTTTTTTAGCTTTGAGAATGAAAGTTTTTTTTTCTCCTTTTTCTGCACGTTGGGAATTTGTCCCGAAAACGTCACTTACACCTAAATAGAATATGCCAACACATGCATGCAGGAGAAACAACTCATTCTTTAGATTGTAGACGTTGCTACCTTGGCTACGGGTCCTTCGCCTGGTTCATTACCAAGTGCCGAGAGCAACACCACCACACCCTGCCCCGCCCCTCACCAACCCCCCAGCATCGCCCCGCACCGCCCTCCTGCCGGCTTCCTTCCTTCTTCCATCCTTTGTCAGGCCTTCTCGCGACCTATGCTTTTCTCTCACCTCCGAGCTTGAAGACTACTTCCTCCACGTCTTTCTTGAACGCTCCTGCTCCCGTTTCAGCCGTGTATTGTGGCTGCTTTTCGTTTTTTGTTGTTTTCTTTCGTCTTTTATACATCCATTTGGTCAAAGATAGGTTGGTCTTTGCCCCAACTGATCTCTGTGTTAATATTAGCTGAGTACACAGTCTTAATCATCCATTATTTCATTATCTTTGGCTCTGGATGCTTTATTTGTATCCATCCCTTGCTGTGTTGCGTCGTGGTGCTCGTCTGTGTGCAGTGTTCACGAATCTGTTTCTTTCACCACCTTCTTGAGCAACACTCTCATGCCTCTTATCACAACCAATCCTTTCAAGCCCCCGTTTGTATGCCAGTCCCTGACCACACTCTCAAGGCTGCAGCTTGACGCAGGTAAAGCCAGTCTCTCTTTTTACATCATATAAGAACAGAAAATAGAGGAAGCGAACAAAAGCCCCTCTAATTGCCAATCCTTATAAAGCAGACAGTAAGAAACCGTAAAAAGAGGTTGGGTCAATTTAGTTTTGGAGGTATCACGACACTGCTCTCTTGAAGTAATCAAAATCGTAGAAAGTGCAAAAATATAAACAGAAAGAGATTTCCAGAGTATACGAGTGAAAGGGATGAGAGTGAAAATACTAGTTAATTCCTGCATTAGTAAGATGGACAGAATAAGGATGAGAGTAAGTAGAAAGTCTTGTGCAGTGAGGACACAGGAGGTAGGGAGGCATGCAGACAACAAGTTTAGAAGAGCATTAAGGTGTGATCATCATTGATCATTAATGAATAATAGAAAGCGAGTGGGTGACAAGACAAAACCCTGAGGAACATCTCTATTGAAAGACTTAGGAGAAAACAATGACCATCTATAATAGCTACAATAGAGCGGTTAGTAAGGAAACTTGAGATGAAAGTGCAGAGTGAAAGACAATAACTGAAAGATGGTAGCATGGCAATAAAGAAATTGTGCCAGACTCTATAAAAAGGTCTTGATATGTCAAGAGCAAGAGCGAAAGTTTCACCGAAACCCCTAAGAGGATGGCCAACATTCAGTCAGAAAATCTAGAAGATTGCCAGTGGATCACCATTTACGGAAACCGTCCTGCATTACGAAACAGCAGGCAGAAATCCTTGAATAAAAGTAGGTGTGTGACTGCGTAGATAAGGACAGGTGCAAAACAATAAAACAATGCTCGGTAAAAAGAACAGTAGATGTGTAATACGTGGCGAAGCAAAACATGTCCCTAGGAATTCAAGATAAGCTCAAGGACGAATAATAGAAAAAATAGGCCATGAGAAATATTGAGGGAGGGGGAAGCGTAGCGAAAGGAGGAGAGAGAGAGAGAGAGAGAGAGAGAGAGGAGAGAGAGAGAGAGAGAGAGAGAAGAGAGAGAGAGAAGAGAGAGAGAGAGAGGAAGAACCCGGGGCTCTGCGGAAGGGAGCCAGAGACACAAAGAAGAGATAGCAGCGGGCGGAGACGGAAGGCTGTAGCTGCGACGCATCTCCCCCCCCCCCCCTCTCTCTTTCTCTCAGGACACCCCATCTCGGGAGCACCAGCGGGAGGATGCTTGCCAGAGTCCGCAGTTGGCGTGGACGAGTCATAAACCCAACACACACACCCGCATAACGCAGCTCATGAGTGAGGGACTTGGAACTACGCTTGAGGTGGACACTTTCCGAGGCGGGATCATCCAAGGGGTTGTTGGGGGGATGTAGAGGTGGAAGGAAGGGGGGGGGGGGAGGAAGGAAGGAGAGGTGCAGGAGGTCGATGATGGAAGCACGAGAGAGGAGGTGGAGGGATAGGGAAGGCGGGGGGCTAGAGGCAGGCATCGGGAGCACAAGAGGGAGAGGAGTGAGGTTGGCTGGTGGAGGGAGGGAGAGGCACGTATACGAGAGAAGGGGAAGAAGAGGGACGCGAGCGGGAAAGAGGGAGGGGAGATTTTGGAGCTGGTAGGAAGGGGGAGGCCTGGGTGTGAGGGAGTGCCACGAAGGGATGGGAGGGGGAGGGGGCTTTTTTTATGGTGCGGAGGACGGACATGGAAGACTATAGTGGTAGCAGGGTACATGATCGCTGCCGCTCAGACACGTCTAGACGACTGCACCAACACCCCTACCCACCCTGCCCCTGCTTGTGCCCCTACCCCCCCCTGTCCCTGCCGCGCTATTGTCCCTCCTTGCATCCTATCGCTTCAAGTTGATCCCTCGTTGCCGTTTCTGACCCCCGCCACTGGTTTAGAGGCACTGCCGGGCAAAGTGTCGCCGATAGTGCCTCTCTTATTGGCTTCGATACACGCACCGTCATCTGGCATTTCCCTGGCGTCCCCACCGTTACTGCCGCGACCACCACCCTCCAGCCACTTCCGCGTCCCATACAGCCACGAGATCAGCGGTGGATGCTCGCGCGTTTCTAACCTACCACAACAGCACGAGAGGCGCGCTGCCCTGGGCCTCCGCGGAGGAGGGAGATAGAGCTTGGAGCAGGTCCAGCAATAGAGGAGGAGGAGTAAGAGGATAAGGAAGATGGAAGATTGCAGCCAAGGACGGGTAGGAAATGTGGCTAAGGAGTAAGGACACGGCCAAGACTCCAAGCTGGGTGACAATGTGATAGCCAGCATCGAGCAAGTTTTTTTTGTGTGTGTGTGCGTACGCGTGTGCTTGCGTCTTTCTTTACGTTTTTTTGTATTTTTGCAATTTCTTTTATTTGTCGCGAGTGTGGGATGTGTGCACACGCGCGCCCTCCTCATTGTCAGCTTGTTCCTATGTGCGTGCGTGCGTTTGTGGCTGTGTTTGCGTGGGTGCGTGTGTCTGGACGACGGGAGCAATTTTTGGGGGGCGGGCGTCTCTAGCCTCCTACATCTGGTAAGCCGACCCGCAGATAATCAATGTTCTTGCTTTGTGTTGAAATGTTATGGCGCGGCCGACCCAAAGTTACGCCGCCGCTACTCTCCCCTTCCTCCTCCTACATCTACTACTCTCTTCCTCCATCTACTCTCTCTCTCTCTCTCTCTCTCTCTCTCTCTCTCTCTCTCTCTCTCTCTCTCTCTCTCTCTCTCTCTCAGGGTAATCAAGCAAGAGAATTAGCCATGACGATGTAGGGCCGATGCAGGGAAGCTAGTGTGTGAGTAAAACTTGAGCATTTTTTATTTCATTTTTTTGACGTAAATCTACATCGCGTTGGAAAAAAAATGACATGCAGGTGTGAAATTTTTTGAGAAAGAATGTACTGATCAATCAAGGCTAAATCAACAACAATGAAAATAACAACAAAAACTAAATTAACGAGTATAATGCTAATAGAATGAAATAATGAAAATGATAAAAGTAATGAAGATAATAATGAGTAATAAAAGTAATGAATATAGAGAATACAATAATAAACGAGGAGGAAAGAAAAAAAAATGAGACAGTGTGGAGAGGAAATGATGAGAGAGAGCAGGCGAAGAGGAGAAACGAGAGAGAGGAGAGAGAGAAGAGAGAAGAGAAAAGAGACGTGGGGAGGAGACGAGAGAGATGAGAGAGAGAGAGAAGAGAGAGAGAGAGAGAGAGAGAGAGAGAGAGAGAGAGAGAGAGAGAGGGAGAGAGAAGAGAGAGAGAGAGAGAGAGAGAGAGAGAGAGAGAGAGAGGAGAGAGAGAGAGAGAGAAGAGAGAGAGAGAGAGAGAGAGAGAGAGAGAGAGAGAGAAATAGGAGGGGGGAAAGGGGGGAAAGAGCACCCCATACTTATTGGACTAGGACCGCCGGAGTCTTCGGTTCCTCTCTCACTGTTTTAAAGTTGTGAGGCCCGTGGTCGGGTCTTGGGGGCTGGGTCTTGGGGGGGTGAGGGCGGGGGTATGGGTGGAGGGATAGGGTGAGGGGAAGGGGGAATGGCATTGCAGGGATGGAAGGAGAGAGGGGACGCTTGGGTCTCTGCATGATGCTGTCTCTTCCCCCTTTCCCCTCTCTCTCTCTTACTCTTATTCTTCCCTCTCCCCTCTCCCTCCCTCCTACGCTTCTCTCTCCCTCCCTCCTATTCTTCCCTCTCCCCCCTCTCTCCTATTCTCCCCTCTCCCCTCCCTCCCTCCCTCCTATTCTTTCCTCTCCCCTCCCTCCTATTCTCCCCTCTCCTCTCCCTCCCCCCCTCTCTCTCTCTCCCCGTTACCCCGGTGAACACATCTCTCATGTCTCGACAACAACCTTAATTAAAACGAGGCTGACGCGATTTAAGTGAAAAGGAAAAAAAGATAGAAAAAGAAAAAGAAAAATGCAATGCTTTGTGGGGGAAAAAACTGTTATAAGAGCAAACAATATAGTAATGACATGGGGTTAATTATAAGCAGCTTTCTTGAAATATTGACAATTAGTCCCGAAAACAATAAAACAATGGGACCTACACCAGTCACATTTTTGTTCAAAAGCCAGGATTCCTAAGTCTCTCTCTCTCTCTCTCTCTCTCTCTCTCTCTCTCTCTCTCTCTCTCTCTCTCTCTCTCTCTCTCTCTCTCTCTTTCTCTCTCTCTCTCCTTACCATTCACCAATTAATCGCCAACTCTAACGTGCCCGTCGTTTTTGTGCGCATAAATGTTTGAATCTGAATAATGAAATTTAATTTGCATCCCCCTCAACTCAAAAACTGTCCTCGGCTCTATTCTGGCAGGGCGACTGACTGCTGAATTGGCCAGTCAGCTCGCCGTTCTTGCTCAAATTAGCGTCTGTATGATGATCAGTACAGCTTCCTGCCTTGTTTGGCCTTCCAACACTTTAAACACTCGCCGCTTCTTTATTTACTCTTCGGGATCATATCCGAATTTCGGAGCTGGCCCCGAGACTCTGCATGAACCCTGTGCCGCGCGTCAGGCGTCTTCTGTGCTGCAGCCTTTGTAGCGTCCTTTGAGCCCATCACCAGTAGCGTCTCTGCTGCTGTGTCCATCTGTATACCTAAGGCAAAGCTGCTTCCATAACTGTGCAGGTGTGAGGGCTTGGGCCACATGACCACATGGTGACCCCCCTCCCTCCTCTCTAAAGTCACGTCCCTCCCTGTATTCCTCATCACTGCTGTGGTTATTCGCCACCGCTCTGCCACGGAGGGTCACAACACACCTGTGGCTGTCTACCTGCCTCAACGGTGACGATGAGGCAAGACGGGAACGTTTTCTTGGCACCACGTGACCTTGACACACCATCCTCCCCTGCTGGCTGCCGCTGGAGTGCCTCTCCCTCCCTCGGCCTCCGGGGCCCTGACGCGGCGGGAGGCACGGCCGCCATACTCCCGCTGATAATGACTTATTTATGAAGCTGCGAAAAGCTATATTCAAAATACTGAAAAAAGCTCAACCTTAATGTAAATTTACAGGGACTGTTGCCATACTGGTATGCAATTTGTCCACAGTTCAAACCTCAAGGACTTGTTTTCTCAGTGTTTCTTTGAGCAGCAAAATACAGCATTTGTGAGGACACTCGGAGACCTTTACGTTTTCAACAGACTCCAGAAAGTCTATTTGCATAAAAGATGTTCCACGCCATACCAGATATCTTGGAAGATTTGGCTTTTAACATAAAGCTGGTAAAAAATAAATTTACCAATAAATAAACATGTGTTGTTGCCTCAAAAGGGTTGTCAAGCTATAGGCCAGCACGCGGCTGCCGGGCTGGAGGGACGCTGGGTTGTGACGCGTCCAGGAATACCGTGAAGGAAAAGATGTTACCCCGCCGAGCCCCGTGACGAGGCTCCCCAACCCCCCTCGCTGCTCACTTTTAAGGCCACCGTACGAGAATGTACTGGACTCAGCATTTTTTTCTTCATATTTTCATCAAGCATTTTTTTTCTTTCGTCATCATCCTTTACGGACCTGGATTTCTACTGCAGTTTATATTTAATTTCTAACACACACACACACACACACACACACACACACACACACACACACACACACACACACACACACACACACACACACACACACACAAAACGTTCCTCTACGGTTGTTCCGAGAGCTTTCACATTGTATTGACTATTCGTATATACTCTGAGCTGGAGCAAGATATAAGATACTTTGATCCTATCTAGACACTTTGCAAGTACCAACTACAAGGTTATTGACTATACAAAGCGCCACCACACCAAGACGAACTTGGCGGACTCGAACCGCTGACCGAATGCAGGGTCTCTACACTCGGACCGCGCGCTCTACCACCAGGCCACCCTGGCGGGTTGAGCTGGAGCAAAGGGAGGAAATGGATTATAAAGGAATACAAAAGAAAAAAGCAAACAGCAGCAGGCATTATGTATGAACCATATTTTATAAATAAGTAGCACGTACTGTACATGCCTTTTATGGCTGAAACGAATGTTTACGGAAACTATAGGAACTACGTAACCTAATCTACAAGAAAGGCAGCGAGGGCAGAGTTGAAGCCTGTCAGGATATTTTACTAGGAAAGGTGAGAGAGAGAGAGAGAGAGAGAGAGAGAGAGAGAGAGAGAGAGAGAGAGAGAGAGAGAGAGAGAGAGAGAGAGAGAGAGAGAGAGAGAGAGAGAGAGAGAGAGAGAGAGGAGAGGAGAGAGAGAGGAGAGAGAGAGAGAGAAGAGAGGAGAGAGAGAGAGAGAGAGGAGAGAAGAGAAGAGAGCGAGAGAGAGAGGAGAGAGAGAGAGAGGAGAGAGAGAGAGAGAGAGAGAGAGAGAGAAGAGGGGGGAGAGAATTAATCTGTTCTTTAGACTAATACCAGGATATCGATAGGGCAGTGTCGGGTAAATTAAAGCAGGTAAGAAAAAATCTAGTCAATTGATCTAAGAAAAAAGAGAGTTGAGGACGGTTTACGAGGTACTGATCTTGTTTTTTACTGTTTCAATCGTAGTCTAGAACATGAGCGGGAACACTACTAATGTTTACTACACGATTGAAGAAAAGTTTTGCTTCATTAGCTTTGCAGTGTACACCAACAGTCTTCAATCCGACACTCCCGGTGGTTTGATCGGTCGGTTATAGTGGTCTATATTAATGTTGTCATATCCTCTCAAAATCTTATATAGACTTTTATTAGTCGCCTTCCAGTTTTTGTTTGGATTACCTTAACAAGTTTGTTTCTGCAAGGATTTCTTCATATGATTTGTTTCGCAATCTCGTATGTTTCTTATGTTTCCGTTGCACTCTCTCTAATCTATCTATATATCTTCATAGTAAGGGCATTAACACCGTACACAGTATTCAAAGTGCGTTGTACAAGTGAATGGAATACTGTGCGGATGACTTTATCGGACTTAGGTCGAACATTGTGCCTATAAATCATAACAATTCATTGACAGTTTTGATCTCCTCCATACATTGCTGGCTCGGCATTGGGTCGCGGGGAAATAGATACAATTTATTTTTAGTATGGTACACCTTACAATTACTATTTTAATCTACAAATTTTATCTACTTAATTTATTTTAATCTACATTGTGTAGTTATCATGAGTAATGCTGTCAACAAAACTCCTCTTTTAGAAAGGTACTGCGGCGCCTCTCGTCATCGGTGTGTTAGAAGCGTCCTCGTCGTCCTCGTCCTCGTCGTCCTCGTCCTCGTCGTCCTCGTCCTCGTCGCCCGTGTGTGCCTTCCAATCGGTCTCGAATAGGAATGGGGAAGGACGGATGCGAAGACCCTGCCCCAAAAATTTCGACCTGGTTATTTCTTCGGGTATGGAAGAATTCATGTAACTTTACGTGGTATTTTTCAGTGCACAGGTATTTCCTAGCGCGTAGAGATGCAGGGAAATATGAGTTTTTGAGAAAATGTATATTCTGTCCCGTTGGAGTTTACCGTCTCAGGAATATTACTTTTATCTGGAAGAATTTCATAACGTTGACAATTACGTGTCTCCCTCGCAGTCAGCGGCGCGTGGTAATGAGGAGAGAGTGGGTGGGTGGGTGGGCGGCCTAGGGTGGGTGGGTGGGTGGGTGGGTGGGTGGGCGGCCTAGGGTGGGTGGGTGGGTGGGCGGGCCTGGATGCGGGCGTCTGTCAGCAGGCAGGAGCGGCGATGTCTCCGTCGATGATAAACTGCGAATAAACAGACCGATTGCTTCTAAATTTGACAGATTCTATTTTGATTAATTCTTGGCGATTGTGTATTAAACATTGATTGAAACTGACCCAACTGAAAATCGAATCGCCGCTGTATAGGATATGAAATTTGCTCGCGTATATTTGCCTTTTTCCGTATTGGGTCATATGCGCGTATACAAATCAAGAACAACATTGATGCATTGTGACAGCGCTTGTTGTAGTGCAATAAACGTTTTTGTTGCGCCGGAGAACGGGCGGGAAGGCGTGTCTGGGGGGGGGGGGGGGGCACAGGCAGCGGAGATCCAACACAAGATAGCGAATCATCTGAACATAACATCATAGCAACAACAGCGATGAGACAACAGATTCAGGGCAATTCAAGATTTGAATACCTGAGACAACTTTACAAGAAAAACTAGACACACACATACACACACACACACACACTGGCCATTCTGTGGTCGCTCAGAGAGAGATTTTCACTGACAATGCAGGTGGTTTCCGTCACCCTTGAGCAAGGTAATGGGGATTTGTGTGGTATGTGAGGTCCTATCTTTATCCAAAGTTGATCTCCACGAACTCAAAGCTCTTTCCGGAAGAATAACAGCTGGATATCGTGTGTCCAGCGCGTGCTCAAGCCGTGGGTGAATGACACTCAGTAAGGTTACCCATGAAGATATATTTGTATCTTGAGTAAGTAGGTTACCCATTAATCATCACCAAGACCTTACTTTCAGGTTATGCGGGTTCAGGACGACGAGGCCTGAGAAGGGTGAGGGGGGGGAGTTCACTGGTCCGGACATGGGTGGCAACGGCGGGGCAGGGCAGGTATTTGACGGTACATTATGCAACACGGCTGACGAAGGCTAGAAAAAAGGGGGCAGAAGCTATGCAAAAGAAGGTCATTTTTTCCCTCCACTGGTCTTCACTGCAACCCTCACACGTGTATCGTCAGCACAGTGCTTCCACGAGACCTTGTGCTTCATCCATCGACTCTCCAACACTCCCCTTCGGCAAAAGATGCAGTTTTTTGAGACGGGTGATTCGCAAATAAATTCACCATGAAGAATATACCCCAGATTAACTTGCCGTTTCGAGACGCACCTGGAGGAGAGCGCTGCAGGTAATCTGTTCGTACCCCGTCATCTAGGGCAGTGAGGTCACCCGAAGGCATCATCACCGCCGCTTCTCATCACTGTTATTCTTCGCCACAAAATCGCTCTCAGACAAAAAAGGGGCCATTTTGGGACTCTTAGGCTTGGGACTTAGTGGAGGCTATCACGTACGAGGATAGGTACAGGGCGGCGCTGCGAGGATGCGAGGAGTCGTACCCATAATCAAGGGTAGAGCAAGGGTACACAGGTGAGCGGAGGACCCCTACTACCAGCCCTCCCACCCACGTGACACCGAGTACTGCTGCTGCTGCTGCTGCTGCTCCCACTAAGGTTTTTTGTATACCACAGCTGCAACAACTAATGGCGACCTTCACAGTGCAGTCTCTCTCTCTCTCTCTCCTCTCTCTCTCTTCTCTCTCTCTCTCTCTCTCTCTCTCTCTCTCTCTCTCTCTCTCTCTCTCTCTCTCTCTCTCTCTTTAAGCATTGTCCATCTTTCGGTTAGCAACGGCCGCTGTAGTGAATGAGTCGTGTATTTCCCTTATTATTTCTTTGTCACAATCATCGCTTATCTTAGACAAATCCACAAACAATTACCAGAATCACGTGCGGTGGTGGACTGCCGCACGCAACGTTCCCCTTGTTTGCCACATACACACACACACACACACACACACACACACACACACACACACACACACACACATACACACACACACACACTACCATTACTATACTAATATTGGAATGGACTCAGTCGTCAGGCAGTTAGTGCGGAGTCAATAAGGAGCTTTAAAAGGAGGCTAGATAATTTCATGGATGGGGATGAAAGGTGGATGCAGGTAGTGTTAAGTAACAGGAACTCCCACGTGTAGGTCTCGCGGCCTCTTGTAGCTTCCTTATTTTCTTATGTTCTTACTACTACTATATCCTCCTATGTCAATCTCCTACACAGACAAACTCCCATCCAGAGATTATAAGATACTAGCCGCAAAGCCGCCCTCCGGACAGACTTTTTGGCTAGCTCCTGCGGAGGGCTATTGGTGGGCCTTCGGCCCACCAAACACAGACTCACCAGATAGCCCCTTCTAACTTTCCTGAAATCATGGATGTAGAAATGTATGTATTAACGCCAACCCATTCACATCACCCCCAACCCATTCACTCACCCATTACCCATCACCCCCCACCCATTCACTCACCCATTACCCATCACCCCCCACCCATTCACTCACCCATTACCCATCACCACACACCCATTCACTCACCCATTACCCATCACCCCCCACCTATTCCCTCACCCATCACCCCCAACTCATCACCCCCCCCATTCACTCACCCATCACCCCACACCCATTACTCCACCCATTCACTCACCCATAACCCATCACCCTACATCAAGGTTTCCTCAATTCTCGCAACCCACTTTTTTTTCACAATTCTCGCTAATAGGCTACTAAAAAAAAGAAAAAAAAAAGTGATTGGATCATCCCATAAGTGGGCTTAAAACCTTCCCCTGGTCAACCTGGTTCCAAAACTGTGCCATATGATGGGATTCCGCCACGGGGGGCGGAACCTATACCACACACACACACACACACACTCTTGTTTGTTTTGTTTAGTGGATAATGCCTCAGAGCCATAGTGATCTACTGCTGCTGCATATTAGTGTTGGCCGAAGCCACCACCCCGGGGGGGGTTACAAACCCCCGGCTGGCACCCGGTACCCATTCACTGCTGGGTGGACAGGGGCTAGGGATTTAAGAAAGACCACCCATTTAACTTTCGCTCCGCCCGGGGATCGAACCCGGGACTTCTCGGTTGTAAGTCGAGCGTGCTAACCACTACACTACAGAGTTCCCACA
>JACEEZ010020709.1:791378-803878 GCA_016584305.1 Chionoecetes opilio | reverse complement strand
CTATGCAGGGAGGGGCCACAACAAGGCCTTATGCTCCATTATGGGAAGAAACCAGAGAACGGTCGCCGCCCTGCCCTCCCCACACTCCCCCACCCATGCTTGCACTGGCGTTGTTCATTTTTTCAGTGGTGTTTCTCGTCATTACCCATGTCACTGCTGCTTGTCCTTTTATTTTTTATTATTCTTTTTAGCTCAAAATAACATACAACCAGTTATTTTCCTTCTCGAGATTTGTTACACACACACACATACACACACACACACGCACACACACACACACACACACATACACACACGTTTAAGCTTTCTTTATACACTCAGTAGTCAATATTCTTCATAAAATGTCACATAATTGGTAATATACAAAACGCATCATCAGTACGAATGGAACAGGTCTATTGATGTATCTAAATATAAACCATTGTACTTTAACCTGAACCCTAAAAGAAGCAAAGAATGTAAATACTAAATGCGGTGAGGAAGAGGAGGAGGGAGATGATGTGGAGGAGGAGGGAGACGATGTGGAAGACAATGAAGCAGTGTCCCCCTAGCTCCCCTACCACTTGGCACCTCCACCACCACCTCCACCACCACCAGCACCACCACCATAATAAGCAAGCAGGGAGGGAGGCGCGGAGGGAAGGGGAGAGTGTGTGAGGGGGAAAGGAGAGGGGGTGACGGACTGCTTATAAACTAACTCACAGGACTCCGCTTGTCTCCACACGGAATAAGATGGAAGGAGGGAAGGGGAGAGTGGAGGGGAGAGAAAGGGGAGGAAATGGAGGGAGGGGAGGGGAAGGGAAGGGAAGGGAGGGGAGGGGAGGGGAAGGGAAGGGAAGGGAAGGGAAGGGAAGGGAGAGAGAGAAAAAACAAACTAGTCCCTCCCCATTATACAACTCCTCACACTTACTAAAATTATCAACCTCTTCCTACAAAACACTGCCTAAATTTCACAAGTCCGTCCTCCCCCCCCTCCGGAAGATGCCCTTTTGACACCTGATACCTGGACAGGGGACGAAACGGAACCTAATTTAATTGACCCCATTCACAGCGGCACCGAATTGGAGCAGTGCCGAGTATGCCGAAAGTGTCTGTTGCCACACACTCTTTTTCTGTTGCCACTGCCACATGAGTAGAGAGAGAGAGAGAGAGAGAGAGAGAGAAGAGAGAGAGAGAGAGAGAGAGAGAGAGAGAGAGAGAGAGAGAGAGAGAGAGTCATTTACTCCCATGACTCTAAAGGAATTCTTGCTTAGCTTTACATTGCGTGGTTTCTCTCTCCCTCCTTTACCGTCCTCCCTTCCTTCCACCCTCCTTCCTGTATTCAGTCTTTTCCCTCACTCCACCTTTCCTCCCTCCAGTTAGTGTGTGTATTACGGCAATCATGCTCGTATTTTGTTGATTATTAAGGCCATTTCCTGAAAATTTCCCGACACTACTCTCGTTCCACCCTCTTTCCCGTACACGGATACACACATACACACGGACGGACACACACATGCACGCACATCATGCACCACAACCACAAGCCACAGCATTAACACACACACACACACACACACACACACACACACACTGTACTGTACATGAATGCCTCTCCCCCTTCTCTCTCTCTCTCTCTCTCTCTCTCTCTCTCTCTCTCTCTCTCTCTCTCTCTCTCTCTCTCTCTCTCTCTCTCTCTCTCTCACGTCGTCAGTACTGTTCGCACTTTCAGCCCTGGATTATCATGCTACCCCGTTCCTGCCGCACTTGACAAATATCATTAATATATTTTAGTGTCGACCGGCAACTTATGTAGCATTATCAGAATATGTATAAATGTATATGTATTTCTTCACATATTTACTTAGGTATCTATCTCTGAAAATAATCCTGCTATAGTCAAACCACCTCTGGCTGGTCTCTCGGGTGGAGCGGCTCAAGTCCGCGGCGATGCCACATCACCCCACTACTCCCACAAGGTCACCACCCTCCTCACCTCATTCATTCTGAGGAATTCTGACCTCAGTGGAGTGACCAGAAGGGAAGGAGGGAAGGAAGGGAGGGAAGGAAGGGAGGGAGGGAGGGAGGGAAGGAAGGGAGGGAAGGAGGGAGGGAGGGAAGGAAGGGAGGGAGGGAGGGAGAGAAGGAGGGAAGGAGAGAAGGAGGGAAGGAGGGATGGGAGGGAAGGAGGGAAGGAAGGGAGGGAGGGAGGGAGGGAGGGAGAGAAGGAGGGAAGGAAGGGAGGGAAGGAGGGAAGGAGGGGAGGGAGGGAGGGAGGGAAGGAAGGAAGGGAGGGAGGGAGAGATGGAGGGAAGGGAGGGATGGGAGGGAAGGAGGGAAGGAAGGGAGGGAGGGAGGGAGGGAGAGAAGGAGGGAAGGAAAGGGAAGGGAGAGGAGGGAGGGGAGGGAGGGAGGGAAGGAAGGAGGAGGGAGGGAAGGTTAGGAGGGAAGGTAGGGAGGAAGGGAAGGGAAGGGAGGGGAGGAAGGGAGGAAGGAAGGGAGGAGGGAAAGAAGGGTACAAGACGGAGAGAAGATGAAGATGGGAGAGAGAGAGAGAGAGAGAGGAAGAGAGAGAGAGAGAGGAGAGAGAGAGGAGAGAGAGAGAGAGAGAGAGAGAGAGGAGGAGAGAGAGAGAGAGAGAGAGAGAGAGAGAGAGAGAGAGAGAGAGAGAGAGAGAGAGAAGAGAGAGAGAGAGAGAGAGAGAGAGAGAGAGAGAGAGAGAGAGAGAGAGAGAGAGGAGAGAGAGAGAGAGAGAGAGAGAGAGAGAGAGAGAGAGAGAGAGAGAGAGAGAGAGAGAGAGAGAGAGAGAGAGAGAGAGAGAGGGGGGGGATGGTGAAAAAGGAAGAATTGAGAAGGAAGAGGAGAGGAAGGAGGGGAAGGAAGAAGGAGAGGAAGGAGGAAGGAGGCGAAGGAGGGAGGGAGGAGAGAAAGGAGGCGAAGGAAGAAGGAGGCGAAGGAAGAAGGAAGGAGGAGAGAAAGGAGGCGAAAGAATGAGGGGTGCGGTTGTGACTCCTGACTTGCTAGCAACGTCGCATGGGCTGCTATGCCAAGTGTAGTGGAAGGTATAGACAGACTCGTTGTTTTACCAACAAATCGCAAGCCATTCACAAAACCATGCAGCCGTATTATAAAACTATATGATTAAAAAATAGTTAATGTAATAGCTAACAGTATGACAAAGGGTCCTCGTCAGCCTGTCAACGATGAACGTGACAACACTGCAGTAATCTACCCACCCCACCCGCGAGACCAAGTTGAGGTGGGACGACTATAAGTGTACCTATTTTTTGCTACCGTTCTTAACTTTCTAGCAGTGTTTTTGCTTTGCTTGAGGAGTCCACGCGAACCTCGGTATGGAAAACTACTCGGAAACTCAAGCTTGGGTACTGAAACTTCACCCCGCGGTGGCGTAATGTACCCGGGTTCGTTGTGGATGCCAGCGACCACCAAAAAAGCCTTGGAAATATTGGATTAGCCTCAAGAGTTCCCTTAGGTTGCTCCGCCCGGTGGTATAAGGTTCCGTGACTTAGGTTAGGTTAGGGGCCACGGTGACTCTGCTCAAAATCGATCTCTTGGATAAAGATAAGGTTAGTTGCCTGTGCACCTAAACAGGGCGAGAGATAAGGCGGCGGGGGGACATGGGGAGGGAGATAGTGGGGAGGGAACGAGATGGGGGTAAGTTGGGGAGGGAGATAGTGGGGGGGGGGGGGGGGGGGTCGCTGTGTGGACGTTATGCAACTAAATGAGGAGAGAGTTGTAGTCCCAGCTGACGCACGTGAACTTAGGGTTATTTTCTTTCTTAGAGAGAGAGAGAGAGAGAGAGAGAGAGAGAGAGAGAGAGAGAGAGAGAGAGAGAGAGAGAGAGAGAGAGAGAGAGAGAGAGAGAGAGAGAGAGAGAGAGAGAGAGAGAGAGAGAGAGAGAGAGAGAGAGAGAGAGAGAGAGAGAGAGAGAGAGAGAGAGAGAGAGAGAGAGAGAGAGAGAGAGAGAGAGAGAGAGAGAGAGAGAGAGAGGAGAGAGAGAGAGAGAGAGAGAGAGAGAGAGAGAGAGAGAGAGAGAGAGAGAGAGAGAGAGGAGAGAGGAGAGAGAGAGAGAGAGAGAGAGAGAGAGAGAGAGAGAGAGAGAGAGAGAGAGAGAGAGAGAGAGAGAGAGAGAGAGAGAGAGAGAGAGAGAGAGAGAGAGAGAGAGAGAGAGAGAGAGAGACTTCATTGGCTTTTGCACTATTACTAATAAGTGTTGTTAGTACAGTACCTATATATTACTTGTATAATTTTTGACACACACACACACACACACACACAACATTTTTCAGGAGTTATAATCAATCAGTAGGCCCGTGAGTGTTGTGTGCGCGGCTTGCCATGGCGGTGGTAAAGAGAGGCGCGGGTGGAGCTGCGGTTTATCCCTGTGGGGGGGCAGAAGACACCATGAAAGAGTCACAATAATCACCCTTTCCAGGCGTAATGGCCGGGACTCGCTATCATGTGCATGTCGATTATAACCCTTCGTGAATTTCAGGAGTGTTTTTTATTCTATTATATTAGTAACCGTTTCAGACGATTAGAACCCTTCGTGAATTTCAGTTATCTTTTTTATTATATTATGTCTGTAACCGTTTCAGTAGATTCCGTAGTTACAGAGGCAGCGTCACCTTCACGCCTCGCCTGTCAATCCTCATCAGAAACTTTACATTTCCCCACCAATTCTACCATGCAGCCGTCCTGTCACGCGGGAAGCAAGCGAGGCCAGTCAGCTATATTCTACGGCTTATCCATTAACAGGCAGGCAGGAGGCGCGTCCACCAGTAACCTAATGCCTTTATTGGATGACTGACGTGACGCAGGCAGGTCGGGCGCTGCCACACGTCACCACACCCAACAACAGTCTCTGGGCTAAGCCGTCCCCCGCCCTATATGCTTGAGGTGTGCAGAAATGTCACTTGCTTGACCTAGCTGAAATGCGATTTGCTGCCACCCTGTAGAGCAGCTTAGCGGTGGGGATCGGGACAGAAGCCAACATAGGTTAGGTTAAGGCATGACTCAAGCATGACCACACACTCAACCTAGATAGTATGAGACACTTTTCACTTACCATTGTGTTCTTCTGTTGTGTTTGCTGCATCGTGTTATTTATTGCCGTTGGAGTGTATATAATGCTGACAATAGGATGATTTATTGTGCTTTAAGTCGTCATGCACGAGCCTGTGTGTGGCTAAGACTCAGGTCACCTCGAGGAGCACATCACGTACGAGACGCGTCATGTATATTGGATGCTCGCAGAGGATTTAGTCAAGCCTATACGCAAAGCTTCGTGTTATCATATATCTAGATCAACTGAAGAAAAATGAACTTCTAAAGGATACAGAAAGATTACTACATAATTTTGTTTTTAATATGAATAAAACTTTCATTAATTAAAAACGGGAGTTCGCGTTTCTTTTACCTTGAGCAAAACTTTCTTGAAAACCTTAAAAATGTCAAGGCCTTTTTATTTTTTCTCATATCTTATCTTTCCTTTCCTTCAAAATTCGTCGCCTTTGGACACATGCCTCGCGTTGTTAGGTACTAAAGAGACGATGACTACAGACGCGACTCTAACGGCCTATATTTTTTAGCCTGTATTCTTTAGGCAAGGTGGTAATTGAGCCCGCAGCTGCCTGAGTAATGACGCCGAGACTGACCTTGGTAGCCAACCTTTGGAACCGAAAATCCACCTCATTCCGGAGAAAGTAAAGGTCAGGCTGGCTGAAAATAAAATAAAATTATTATTATTATTTTTATTATATAAGACCGAATCATGTCATCACCGGAACTGCCTACGCCTCTGTGACGCTGTAGTACGCCCACCACGCACGTACACGCACACACACACACACACACACTTAAGGTACGTGCACGCAAGAACTGGAATACTGAATATTACTGATGGCAACGAAACAAATAGAAAAATCAAAAGGTGAAGGAAGCTCAACAAGGGAATACTTGTAAGGAAGGATACATATAGTGAAAACTTAGTAAAATAAGAGAGAGAGAGAGAGAGAGAGAGAGAGAGAGAGAGAGAGAGAGAGAGAGAGAGAGAGAGAGAGAGAGAGAGAGAGAGAGAGAAAAGTCGCTCCCTGCTTGACATTTCTCCCTGGCCCTGAGGCTTGCCCTAATAGTTCTCCGTAGAACAATGGCTGTGGTGACCTCGGGCGGCACGCGGTAAGGACGGGGAGGCGCGGCAGGCGGAAAGGTCGCCCGGGGCTTATCTGACGCCAGAATCGAATATTATAATAGTGACGTAAGGCGGCCAGGCAGGTAGTCACCAGCACCCCTTTCAGACACCACAGGCATAAGGAAGAACTGTTACGGCCTTCATGGGATGGTGTCCCTCTGTGAAGGTTTATATTTCAAGGGTCGAACTTTAGAAAGCGAAGAATTATCACGTGCCGAAAAATATTGAAACCATTGAAAACCAGGCTACGTAAAAACGAAAACAGAGGTGCAGATGTAAATACATTTGAAAAAAATAGGAAATCAAGGGAAACCAATGTGTTGCAGAGGTACAGATTCAATGTGGAAAGTGAAATGCCAGGACGAGGTGAGGATGTGAGGTGCCGCTGCTACATGAGTCACACTTTGGCCCTTCACTTTACACCTCTCACTGGTCCGGAACCCGTGCTTATCACAAAGTTTGCCTTGAGGGTATTCTGATGAGGAGATTTAAGTAAATACAACGCGAAGAATAATTGGGAGAAAGTTATCATCTTTGAGTCTGAGGAGGGAGGAACAGGTCGGCAACGGGGCAGCAGTGTTCCTCGTAGCAAAGGCGATGAGGATTAGTTTTTATGCCGTTTCGTAGAGAGTGTGAGGACCAAGACCCGCTGCCTGGCATGGCGTTGCCGGTCGTGTATAGAGAGCGGGTGTGCAGGCTGGCGTTGCATCGTGCGCCGCCCCTGGGTGAGGTTCCGGTGAGAGTTGTCCTGCCGGCGGCGACGACGGTGGTGGTGGGTTGAATGCAAGAGATGTTGGGCCTGCGGCGAAATCGATATCTTGCACATGTCTTCCGTACATTTTCTCACATTGACGTTCATCTCCTGTTTATAACGTTAATGTCAACCTAAAAAACTATACAGGATAGTGTTAGCATGTCTCGAAAATAGGGCGGGAAAGGAGAGACGTAGAAATTCGCCGTGGATTGCGAGTGCAGGCAGGGAACGAGCGTCTCCTGATAGCGGTGATGGTGTCAGCTGCCGCGGCCCCTCCTCCTCCAGGCCACGTCGCCTGCATCACGTTACCCGCTGACCCAACAAACGTACCCTTCCCGCTCTGCGCAGTCATGTACCTCCACGCTCCGCCTTCGCACAGTCTCTCTACGTCTGTGTGTACCTAATGTACCCTGGCACTCATCATGTGGCCGAGGTGCTGAGTACGGCTGGGAGGGAGTCGCGGGTGCCATGACGCCCGCCTGTGGCCCTGCTTGTGGTTGCCGTATATTACACTGCTATCACGCTATGGCCGCTCGATAAGATAACCCCGGAGTCGACATTTAAGTTGCTCTCTCTCTCTCTCTCGATATGTCTAGAGTGGGTTGCCTTCCCTGGTAGATTCAAGTATGGATACCATTAACCCTGACCATTAATTTCCTATTACTTAAAAACACACACACACACGTCAACACACACATACTCTCTCTTTCTCTCTCTCTCTCTCAAGAGCCTGACCTACTTACGCCTCCTACAGCCGCCCTCCCTCTCTCACAGCCACTTCCCTACAGCTCGTCTCCGCTGCGCCACCCGCCTTCCCGCCCGCCCGCTCCCCACGTTTACCTAACAGTGTATCCCGACCCTCATTATCAGTGCCTGCTTGAGGTAGTGGCGCGTCCCGTCCACGTGACTGACGGTGGTAAACAAGACGGGAGTTGTGTAATGCCTCGCCCAGACTGAAGTCGTTTTTTCCTCATGCATGTATAATTTGAGTAACGTACTACTGCGTAGGACGGTAGGAGACACGAAAGGGACGTGTTCGGGAGAATGGAAGGAAAGGGAATAGGTTAGGCGAGGTAGAGAGTAAAGTATTAGTAAGTAGAAAATTCATAGAAGCGAGAAATATGAGTAACTGCAAAGAGGGAAGAAAATAAATGACGAAGAGAATGAGAGAGAGAGAGAGAGAGAGAGAGAGAGAGAGAGAGAGAGAGAGAGAGAGAGAGAGAGAGAGAGAGAGAGAGAGAGAGAGAGAGAGAGAGAGAGAGAAATGGAGAAGAAGAAATAGTCAAGAAGAGCTTAGGGTAGGACGAGAGCCAGGGAGGGGGGGGGGAGGGGGGGAGGGGCACTCACATGAAACTGGACCCTGACGTAGCGACAACACCCCAGCTCTTCCCTCCCTCTGCCTGCTGGTGTGTGCTTGTTTCATCCTCTTCCACTTCTTCCACCACCTCCACACCTTTACGACTTCATCCTGAATTGCTAATGCCGCTAATACTATCTTTTCCTCATATTTCTGATGATTATTTCGATTCGTTTCAGTGTTTCATGTATTTAGTTCATTTTCTATCATATTCAATTCTCTCTCTCTCTCTTTTTTTCTTCATATTTCTGCTGATTATTTCACTTCATTGTAATGTTCCCTATATTTAGTTCATTTACTATCCCATTCTGCTCTCTCTCTCTCTCTCTCTCTCTCTCTCTCTCTCTCTCTCTCTCTCTCTCTCTCTCTCTGCCCTTTCCCTTCACTATTGTTGTGTCACACATTTGTTCTGTCAAGGTCGGCGTCAGGTTCGCACCTTCCTTCCCTTTTCTACCTTTAAATATGCATACTTGCTGCAGGCACCACATTTTTTATTCTCTCTCTCTCTCTCTCTCTCTCTCTCTCTCTCTCTCTCTCTCTCTCTCTCTCTCTCTCTCTCTCTCTGTTATCTCAATTTCTGCCTCTTTTGTTTCGAACATTGTCTCGATTCGTTCCTTCAAAGATCTCCAGCAATTACCTTCCTCCATTACAACTTTGGGCTTCAGTCACGTGTTAACCACAATCCTCCCATCCCTCTTCCCCCTCCTCCTCCTCTTCCTCCTCCTCCTCCCTGCCCCCTACATACGCCTACACCCCCATAAACCTTCCACACTCACGTTACCTCCATCCCTCACTTTTTTTTCCTATCCCTATTCCTGGCAAGACCATTCTCTCAATTCCTCTCCTCTCTTCTCTCATCTCCCCTTTTCACCCACTCTTTCTTGTGATAGTTTTTTTTCTCTGCAATTCAGTTCTCCCTTCTTACCTCTGCGGGCTACCCTCTTCCCCTCTCTACTTCATCTTTCATTGGTGTGTGTGTGTGTGTGTGTGTGTGTGTGTGTGTGTGTGTGTGTGTGTGTGTGTGTGTGTGTGTGTGTGTGTGTGTGTGTGTGTGTGGTTTGGGTGCGCTCCTTTTCAGTAGCCGGCCTCCCCTCTCTTTAGCCTCTACTCTCTCTCTCTCTCTCTCTCTCTGGCTTGCCTTATCTTACCATTTCCTTCTCGTATTTTCCCTCAATTTCCTCTTTTCTCATTCTCTCTTCATGCCATTCTCTTCTATTCCATTCTTCTATCTTTTTTCCCCCTCTTTCCTTCACCCATCCAATCCCTCCCACCTCCTTCCCTCCGTCGTTTTATCCCACACATCCCTTGGTGTTTCCTCCTTGGTGATTGCTTCCATCTTCCTCCTTCCTGTTTGTATCTTCCTTTTCCTTGGGTTGCCTATTTCTCTAATCCTCTAGCTTACCCTCCCTTCCTCATTCTCTCTCCTCCCCTCCCCTCAGTTCGCCACAAGCTCTGCTACGGATTCTCAAGTTCATGCAAGTCTCGGTGTTGGATGACGTGCAGGTTATTACGAGAAGGGCAGGAGGAGGGGGAGGGGCGGCATATCTTGAGGGGGAGACGAGAGAGAGAGAGAGAGAGAGAGAGAGAGAGAGAGAGAGAGAGAGAGAGAGAGAGAGAGAGAGAGAGAGAGAGAGAGAGAGAGAGGGTGTCTGGTTTGTTTGAAGGGGGACTTGATGGGGGAGGTTATGAGGAGTGGAAGAGGAGGAGGGTTGTCTTGATCAAGGATTAGGAAAAAGAAAGGGGCTGGAGAGTGGAATGAGGGGGACGAAAGGGAAGGTCTTGAGTGGGACTGTGAGGAGGAGTGATCGGTTATAATAATAATAATTTTATCCTCACCCGAATGAGGTTAAAATGGGAGGAAAAAGGGACGCCTTGACAAGTCTTTTTTATATTTTATATTTAAACAGTTATAAATTACACATGGCTTAAAATGTGGATAAGTTAAGGCAGTAAGTGTTCAGAAAGCTAAAGATAACCTCTGTCCCAAGGGCATCTATCTTAAAGTCTTACGTAGATTTAAGGTCTTAGATAGCATCCTCGTTCCTGTCGTGAGACTTAGTGTTGTAACGAGCGAGTTTGTACGTATTTCATTCAACACCTAATAACGTGTGCTTTCAGATTATAATACCCTCACTGTTTTAAAATAATACTGAAACAGCTTTATTTTTAGTCTGGGAAGAGTACAGCGGGAGCTATCTTGAAAAAATAACCTGTTATCTTTCCTCTCATTTGAGGAGAGAGCTAACTATCTATTCATTTACAGTGCAGGAACAAAGCTGTCATCAGTTTCTGTGGTAGCGGGAGGAATATAAGACTCCCATCGGCTATCTTGATAGGAGCCCGGCCGATACTGTCACCTGCCTGTGGGGGACACTCCCTGCTGTCTGCCGGGAAGGCCTCTCGTTACCGAAAGCATTGAAAGGGAAATCCATCCACTGCTTTCTAATACCGACCCAGGACTCTATATTACACCTGATGCAGCGGACGAGGAGGCGATGGCCTGCATAGTGACGACATGGTGGTGCTGTTACAGTCGTTGGTTCGTGATGACGCGTTGCAGTAAAGGGCAGCTCGGGGGAGGCATAATATGGGTACCACGAGACAGGTATCTTTATTAATTTTTCCCTGACCTATGCGAGGAGCCCCTATCGAGTATCGAGGACTGCTTGGTCCGCCGGTTGGTGCTGCCCTGCTCGCTGCCGGCTGGCCGCTGCATCTATCTATATATCAGAAACAAATGATGGTCGTCAAATCCTTCAGGCCACGGCCAAACACGGAGCCCTTTTAAGCGCTACGGCCGTTGGAATAAAATATTCAGTAGCGAATAATTCCATGTCCGCTGTGAAATAGCACAGTCGTAGCCCCATTTACAGTGAAAGTAAACAATGGAAAAGGATTATTGAAAGGAACATTCATAAAAACAGAAAGGGGAGACGAATGAATATTGTCAATTTCGAGTTGGAAGGTGTTGGAAGAAACACTGAAACTTGAGAGTTGCGGCGCAAGGCAAGCGTGATCCTTGAGGCAGAGGCAGAGGGCCACGCCTGACGGGAGGGTCGCCGCCGAGGCCTCAAGCAGGGTAATGCCGCCAGGGGCTGAGGGTAAGGGGGATGGGGGTGGATAAGGTCCCTACAAGTCACAATCTGGCATCAAAGTATGACCGGGAAGCGTGCAAGCCGCGCTCCTCCCTCTCTCCCTATCAGCTCCCTTCCCCTTCCCTGCAGTGCCAAACCTTCTCCTCTCATCCTCGCCCCCCCCCCCCCCTTCTTCCGCGTCCCGCTCCCTCCGCCAGGCCAAGGAAGGTCATTAACCGAAAGGGTACGAAAGGTGACTGAAAGCAGAGTTATTGATCCTCCCAGTCTACTTTGTGTTGTGTGACGTCGGTGGCTATATAGGTCAGGGAGAGGGGGAAAGGGTGCGTGGGGGGAAGGGAGTAGGGGGCGAGGGAAGGCAGAAAGGTTGAATTGGGGAGGGTCTGGCGGGAGGGAGGAAGTAAGAGGAGAGAAGAGGATTGAGTGGAGGGAAAAGTGTGTGTGTGTGTGTGTGTGTGTGTGTGTGTGTGTGTGTGTGTGTGTGTGTGTGTGTGTGTATGTGTGTGTGTGTGTGTGTGTGTGTGTGTGTGTGTGTGTGTGTGTGTGTGTGTGTGAGTAATAAATGAAATATGAACTGCAGCATAAAACCTATCTATTTAAACACACACACACACACATTTTATATATATATATATATATATATATATATATATATATATATATATATATATATATATATATATATATATATATATATATATATATATATATATATATATATATATATATATATATTTATATATATATACACACACACACACACACACACACACCACACACACACACACACCACACCACACACACACACACACGCACGCACACACACACACACACACACACACATCAGTCTCGTTTAGCATAACGTGGCTGACTCTTGCGTCTGTTTGTCTGTCTGATCAGCCTCCTTTCATGAGTCTCCTCCAACAACTTCGGAGGACATCTAACCACCCCCTACCAGCCTGGCACAAGTACCCGCCCTACACTTCTTGGTAGCGGTGCCCAGGTGGCAGACAACAAACTGTCGCTCATTACAAACACTGACTGCAACCTTAAGTACACAGACAAAGTGGCAATTCATGTCATCTTCTGCATGCAAATTTTTTCAAT
>JACEEZ010020709.1:776378-786378 GCA_016584305.1 Chionoecetes opilio | reverse complement strand
AAACACCTCCCTGCCTTACTCCCTGTTCAATGAAATAAAATTCACTCTTGGACTGATGCCATCTGACTTGTGCTTGTTGGTTTCTAAAGTAGTGCATTAATGTGAGGGTCAGATCAACAGGTATACCTGAGGATAACAGTTTCTTACCAAGCAGGAAATTATCTATTCTATCGAAGGCTTTACCTAAATCAACAAAAGTGGCAATGGGAGATGACCTTGAGCTACTGTAGCTTCTCATAACCTCTTTTACCAAAAAAGAAGCATCAGTAGTGGATGATCCCTTCTTAAAACCTAACTGCCTAAAATTCAAAGGGAGTTTTTCAGTTAAGAAATTTATAACATGTAATTCAAAGATTTTCAGCAGAAATGAGGATTGCATCACAGGTCTATAGTTGAGGGAAGCATTTGTATTTTTCTTATCTTTAGGTAAAGGAGTAATAGTGCCCCTTAGCAGATCACCGGGAAGATAACAATGTGAATAACACATATTGTAAAACATGGACAAATATTCTAAAAAGTCATGTGAAGCATTCTTAAGGAACAGCAGATGAATTCCATCATGGCCAACTCCATCATTCACAGAAGATAAAATATGTTTGATAGTAGCACTAGAAATTCTTAAGTTTACTTTTCTTTTTACAGGCCACATTTCTTTTAATTCTTTCAGGAAATCAGTGTCATTCTTTGTATTAAGTCCAGTTTGACTCTTGAGAAAGTGACCTACAAATAGCTGAGCAATCTGTGCATCATCTGAGAACCCATCAATTATGCCACTAGATTTTTCCCTTCCTCTCTTTCTCTTAACCTCCTTCCAAAATTGTGTTTTGTTTTTATCTCTAAATTTGAATATGATACTGTTACTTATTTCTTCTTGTTCATTATTCTTACACTGTTGTAATGCTGCTTTAAATGCTTTTCTGGTGTTTAGCATGACCTCATGGTGTGCGGTGTGTAGCTGTCTACCTTGCTCCACCCAATCCAGGTAGCCATCTCTTGCTTTACTATGAAGCTCCTTCACCCTCCTATTCCATCCAGGAATAACCTTGAATTTATTGCATTTAACAACCTTTCTCTTATATTTTTCACTCTCTTCCTGAATGCTTGTTACCATTGCATCATAAACTTTATCTATTTCCTTTAGATGCAAAGGGTTGTGGCAACCTGTTTTATGACAATTTTGAGCTAAGTCATGCTGCAAAAGCTTTAGTTTATTGTCAACACGTCTGTTGATGTTCTTTAAATCATCTGCATCTAATTTATGCCAATTTAAGGAATATTGTGTAGAGTCTGTGTTATTGCTTGGAGAGATCGTGTGAGATATATGGACTCCCTTAAATTCCATCTTTATAAATAATGGCAGGTGATCAGAACCGTTTATATCATATAAAACCTTGGCTTCACTGACATTAATGTGATCACAAGGCCTACCAACTATATGGTCCAGCCACCTGTTTGTGCTGTTCCCATACCCTGTGAAGGTTATGGCATCTCTCCCAAGCAGGTCTAAGTCATAGCAAACCAGTGAATTTCTTGACATAAAATTGAACAGATTTTTCCAAGCCCTACCAGAAAAATAATATTTTCATCCTATCTAGACACTTTGCAAGTACCAACTACAAGGTTATTGACTATACAAAGCGCCGCCACGTCAGCACGAACTAGGCAGACTCGAACCGCTGACCGAATGCACAGGGACGCTGCACATTGCGAACTCACGTCTCTACCAACCTTGCCACCCTGACGGGCCTACCAGAAAAAGGATCAGCATTAAAATCACCAATAAAATAAATTGAATCAAAATTAAGATCATGCATAAAAGTTTCTAACAAAGACAATGATTTCAGGTATTGATTCAGTGTTGAGATCTCCCAAACATCACTGTTCAGGTACACATTTATAAAAATAATATTTCTTCCAAAGATATTAACATTCAATACCATAACATTATTTTCCAAAATTATCTTATTAATTTTCAAGTTAAGATTTTTCCTCCATAAAATAGCCATCCCACCTTCCTGTCTGCCAGCCATGGATTTCAGCGCCTTCTCTGAGAAGGTGGCACCCACTCCAACACAATCATAGTTTTCATCAATAAAATCTAGCATCCCCAGTTTTTCCTGTATTAAAAAAGTTTCCTGTAAAAATAGAAAATCATATCCTAGGCCAGTTAAGTCCCTGATCAGATTAATATTTTTCATCAATGAACAACAATTAAAAGTACACAAACTAAGATACTGCTACTACTACTACTACTAGCAAACTACTACTACTACTACTACTAGCAAACTACTACTACTACTACTAGCAAACTACTACTGCTACTACTAGCAAACTACTACTACTACTACTAGCAAACTACTACTACTACTACTAAAGTAGTAGTAGCAGTAGATGTTGTAGTAGTAGTAGTAGTAGTAGTAGTAGTAGTACACGTAGTAGTAGTAGTAGATGTTGTAGTAGTAGTAGTAGTATAGTAGATGTTGTAGTAGTAGTAGATGTTGTCGTAGTAGAAGTAGCAGTATAGTAGTAATAATGTTTGCTATAACCAATGAAAATTACGTCACCTCGGAAGGGGGGGCAGCAACACCTCGTAGGGACCTCAGGGTTGCCTAAAAGGTGACGCTGCAGTACCCAGGGGGAGTCGAGGGGGTACAGGGGGAGGCAAGGGGGGGGGAGCGGGCGCGCAGCAACAAACTAAATGTTCCTCAATATACGACGACCTGACAGAAACCTCGATAACTTTGGCGCTGTGACCAGAATGATTTACGTTTCTCAACCTATGCAATCCTGGGAGTTGTCGAGCCTAATGGCCGCCGCTCCGTGCCTATACAGTTGTAAGGGAGGTGCACTATTTGTTTTTTACATTCCCTACTACTTTCAATGATGACTCGGTTACGGAATTATACATATGTGGGAAAGGGCAGCTAACAGGTCGATGAAGGAGCATTAAGAATGAAAAGAAAACAAGACAATGAAGAACACTTACGACAGATTAACGATTTTAAGCGACGATTGAAAAAAAAATCATGTATTGGGAAAGACTTGTATATATAGTTTACTCGCCTTAGGAGGAGTCAGGATCTGGCGTCACGCACAGGCAACAAAGAGGACATTTTGCTGTAGCAGAGAGAGGAGAGAGAGGGGGAGGAAGGGTGAAAGCGATCCCTTGGTGGCTCACGTAGGCAGCATATTGAAGACACAGACTCTCCCCTCGAGGGTGTGTAGTGGGCGGGGCGAGGGAGAAACGATCATCACCGTCTGCTTCCCTCCCTGCTCTCTTCTGCCTTCAGGAACTTTTCAGTGTCATGTTTTATTATATCCATCGGTGTTCAGGGAAATGTGAACGCGCATTAGTCCATTCGAAGCAAGTATATGCTCGGAAGGTGCGCCTCGATCACGTCTGTGCTATTGTGTGTCGGGGAGCGAGGTGGGTGAGGGTGTGTGTGCTTGTGTCTCCAATTCGCCCTTTATGTGGCTTTCCGTGTCGGCTCAAGCACGAGTGTTGCGTTGCTACTAGACTGCACATTAATGTATGATGAAGCAATCTGGGGAGGAGATTACCGAGGTCTCTGGTGATGCAGCGCCCCAAGGAAGCATTGCCCGATCTCAGGAACTCTCCCTCCCGAGCAAGGGTGAGGGGCGGCTCATCCTACTTTTCACGGTTACAACTCTAAGGCAAGAAAAGGAATGATTTTTTTTACGATCACGTGATCATTTGTGCCGAGGTGCGTGAAAAGGTGTCTCCGTGCACGGGAATAATAGAACTGCAAACTGTGTGTGAGGCACGTGGCGGCGGGTCGTGACACACCGGATCACAGCAAACCTCCTCAAATCCTGCCGTGCCTCTGAAGGGCCTGCCGAGAATTAAGATCTGCCTTCCCGGCCTGAATCTGCTCTTACTTGCTCGCGGGTGCCCAAGCGTGCGCGCGCACACACACACACACACACACACCACACACACACACACACACACACACACACACATACACCCATACACAAATACACACACACACACACACACGGTGCGACACTTGTTTTACGTTTGAGAAGTGTAGGTCTCACGGCCTCTTGTAGTTTCCTTATTTTCTTAAGTGTGACATATCTTGTGCAAGAACCTCAAGTTTAAGAGAAGCACGTCGATATTCAAGATCCTGTCGGCCATTCTCACTTAAGTAGCTCATGAATGTAGCACCGATTCATATGCCTTCTATCACATCGCTAATCACGCCTTTACCGCCATAAGGGCTCCGCCGTGCAACACTGTGCCTCAGGCGGCCCAGGCGGCGTGAACAATCTCCCACGTCACCTGCATTTACTAATCACAAGAGAACAGCTGCATTGAGTTTCGCGTCTCAATCCACGCCGCTGCAACAGCAAACAAGCAACAAAAAGTCATTCAGTTACCCGCTGAAATAAAACATCGACACAAAAATCACATAACAGAAAAATCCTTTAGTCCTCTCCGTGGAGACCAGAAGCCCTATGCTTAAAGGTCAACTGACCTGCTGAAGTGTGTGTGTGTGTGTGTGTGTGTGTGTGTGTGTGTGTGTGTGTGTGTGTGTGTGTGTGTGTGTGGTGCGCGCGCGCGCGCGCACGCGCGCGTGCGTGCGTGCGTGCGTGGGTGGGTGGGTGGGTGGGTGGGTGGGTGGGTGGGTGGGTGGGTGTGTGTGTGTGTGTGTGTGTGTGTGTGTAAGGTGAAAAGCCTTATCCAGTGAAATGTAACCGCCACGCGAGGAAGGAGCAACCCCCCGAGCGTCCTCCTCGGGGCCGAGGTCACTAAAAAGCAGGACTCTAGTAAAAACTGGCACTGAGCTATAAAAGAACATTGGCCATATAGAGTACACTTCAGCGGAGGCCAATGGGGGGCGTGTCTGGGTAATGGCCCGCGGTGAGGGGGGTTATGGGGGAGGAGGAGGAGGAGGAGGAGGAGGAGGAGGAGGAGGAGTCTCAGAGAAGATGGCAAGAAGAGTATGGAATAAGGATGATGATGATGACAACAATGTGATGATAATAACAATAATATCAAGTAATAAGGTGAGTAACATAGTAACCATTATGATGAAGTGTAAGGATTGATGGACGCCACTATGAGGACGGAGATGAGCACCGAGGCCACGTGCAGCATAGCGTATACGCCCTCATCTTTAAAGGTAAACAAAAAGGTATAGATGAGATATGAATATATGGGTACAAATAGAGTTGTAAATAAGGGTATCGATAAGAGGTGAAGATAAGGGTTTAGATAGGAGTTGAAAATGAGGGCATGGCTGATAGGTGAAAATAAGGGTATGAGAGTTGAAAAAAAAGGACATGGCTGATAGATGTACGAGTAAGGTTTTGAGGAGAAACAAGTGATGTGAGAAGCAAGATTAATAGACATACTATCATTAAATTACATTAAGTCTATAGATCTTGGTGAAAAGGGTCGGTGTGGCGTGACGTGAGGCGAGAAAAAAAAGCCTGTAAGGTCGCTTTTTTTCTATCTGATGAACAAAGTAAAGCTAAATGTGCTGAAAAATAGCAAAATATACACAAAAAGTCACAGCAAACTGATATAGAAATAATGACAGGTGGGTAATATATACTTTTTTTTTTTTTTTTTTTTTTACATTTGTGCCTATAGTGCCTGTAGGCAGTGGTGACCCAGGGCTCGGATGGTAGGCTCTGGAGGTTCACTTGGGGGCTCTCATGGTTGGTCCTCGCCCGTGGTGGCGCAGGCAGGATTCTTATAGTGACGCCTGTGATTAGAGGCTCATGCCGCCCCCCTGTGTCCTCCGATGCACTCGCAATCGAAGGTAGAGTTGATGGGCAGGGCATGTGGGTGTTCTTAGGCCACTCGACGGTGCAGTGACTTGTAGTGGGTGCTTCAGTGTGTATACAAAAAAATATAATAAAGATGTATTAATAAAAAAAATCTTATACACGTAGAGGATGCTGAAGTGTGTACAGTATATTGAAAAAAAAAAAAAATTCCGTAGCGATAGCGATAACATTCCCGTCGTGAGGAATTGCACGTCACCCGGATGCCAAGAGATTAAGTAAGTTTCAAAACGAACATGCCGATTCATTACGGAAATTACCAAGACTGTTCAGCATGTGTTCAATAAGTTTTTAATGATGAGCCATTACTAAATAACAATGTCATTCCAATCCGGAACAAAAATGCAATTATGATTTTGATGAGGATGGCAGGATACATACGTGTACAGCTTTCGTAGTATTCTTGTTCCCGTTGCCGTTTAGTACAAGGGAGCAGGTTCAAATTTGCCCAATTTTGCTTGAAAAAAAAATGTGTTGACCATCCGTATACCTGTTTACAACTCTCTCTCTCTCTCTCTCTCTCTCTCTCTCTCTCTCTCTCTCTCTCTCTCTCTCTCTCTCTCTCTCTCTCTCTCTCTCTCTCAATATACTGTATGGTTACCTGTCATACCGAAGTGTCATTTTCTCAGACATAAATACGAGGATCCTATGGTTCATAATTATTCATCCAAGAAGCATCACATTGACATTATTGATAACAGAGAAGAGTTGAAGAGGACGTATGAAGCGATACTAAGCGTCAAAGGTCACAAGAAGAAGAAGAAGAGGAAGAAGAAGAAGAAGAAGAAGAAGAAGAAGAAGAAATAGAAGAAGACATTCAGACAAAATAGCAAAGAAAAAAAAAATCATGGGAGGTAAAGTAGGAAGTATGGTGAGAGCAGTCCATCACAAAAAAAAAAAAAAAAAAAAAAAAAAAAAAATCACCAGGATCACCAGGGCAGGGCACGTATAGGCACCACATGACTCCCTCGCTTTCCTGTCCTTCACCACCACAGCCAATCACAGCTTCGACACAGCGCCCCCATTATGCTGCTCAAAATTCCAGTGACCAGTCTCAAAATTCCAGTCTCGAAGCAGCGTTATAAATTGAGCTTCATTGCAGATGAGATATGATGTGTGGAGAAAAAAAACTCCCCCACCTGATTAATTCGAAATATACTTACAATGTATTATGTTATATGCACAGCGGTTATGAAAAGCAATTAGACAATTTGTTATTCCCAGAAATATGTGTTCATGATTGTGGCACGTCATTGGAGCTCGTGGAATGGGTGGGATGAGAGCAGTAAGAATGTTATGAGCTCTTTTTTTTACACTATTATAAAGAAATGCATTAAATCACCATTACATACTGAGTCAGGGATTAAAAAGCTGAACCCTGACAAATTGTATGACAAATGTATCACTTGCATGGACCACCTTCTGACCAAATCATGAAGAAGAATATCAGGGAAAAAAATATATGAATTGATGCTATGAAATACTCCAACTCGGGTCAATGCAAAACAAAGGATATGAGTTGGTGTCTATATTTTTTCAGGTAAAGGAAGGTTGGAAGGAAGGAACTAAAGGAAGGATGGACGAGAATATGAATGAAAAGGAAGAATGGAAGGAAGGAAGGAAAGAAGGAAGGAAGGAAGGAAGGAAGAGAGGACACAGACGCTGGGGGAAGAGGGGAGAAAGAGGGGACAGCAGGACGTGGCGAGGCAGACACAAAGCCATATGGAGAGCAGAGGCAAGTAAATATGCCCATGTGGGGACGGATCAGGTCAACTGCCGGCATATCGCAGTGTTATAAAAAACGATAGGGTCTTTTGTCCTGCAGCTGACTCACAAAGACGCGTGGTGGTCGTGGATTCCCTCAAAGCTGCCCCTAACTTGCTGCTGCTCCGCTTGGGCTTCTCTAAAGAGAGCTTCCCGCAGGCGTCAAGACTCGACTCGTGCTCAAGTTTAATATGGCTTCACAACAGTTCAATGGAATGGCAACCAGAGGCGTCTATTTTCCCTCGTCGTGTGTTGATACAAGTATTTCTGGTCCCCCTTCCTCACCAATTGGAAAAAAAACCCCCCAAAATTGTTAATTCCATTAAAAATCTAAAATTTTCCAGGGTTTTCGAAGCACTTAAAATTACCCCAAAAAAAGGAGATTGGAATTTTTTGGGGGGAAAAGGGGGAAATAAAAGGGAAATTTTTTAAATAAAAAAAAAAAAAAGGAAGGGAAGAAACCCCACCGGTTAGGGAAAAAAAAAAGGGGGACAAAAGGGGGGGGGCCCAAAAATATGGGGCATGGGAAAAATTTTGAATTGGGATGTTAATGGGTTAAATTTGAAAAAAAGTAGGTCTTTTTTTTCAGGTCAAAACCCCCTTTGGGGGGGAATTAAAGCGCCCACAATTGGCTGCCCCGGGCCCCTGGAAAAAAAAAAAAGGAAAAGGGGAAAAAAAAGGGAAAAACTTAAAGGAAGAAAAAAAAAGAGGGGATTTTTGGGGGGGAAAAGAAGGGGGGGCCCCTTTAAAAGGTTTTTTTGGGGGGAAAAAAAAAGGGGGTTTTTGCCCCAAACCCCCGGGAGGGGGAAAAAGGGGAAAGGTTTTAAAAAAACCAGGAAGGGGAATTGGTAACACAGGAAACCCCAAGTTAATAAAAAAAACCCGGGAAGTCTTTTTGGGGTACAAAGGGGCCCGGGGGGGGGAAACCCAAAGGAAAAGGGGTCCCGGGGTTCTTTTAAAAACCCCCCGGGCAAAAAAAAATTTGGAAAAGGTTAAAAAAAGGGGAATGAAGAAAAAAACCAAAAAACCCGGGGAAAAAAAACCAAGGCTTCCGGGCGGGAAGGGACGTTTAATTCAATAGGGAACCAAAAAAAGGGGAAAAGGGAAAAAACGAAAATGAAAAAAAGTTAAAAAAAAACAGGGAAAAAAGAAAAAAGGAAAAAAAAAAGGGAATTTTGGGGAACAAAACACAAAGGAAGGGGCAAAAGAGGAAAGAAAAGACCGGAAAACAAAAAAAGGAAAAAAAAAGCGAGAAGGAAAAAAAGGAAAAAAAGAAAAGATAAAAAAAGGAAAAAGAGGAAAAAAAAAGGGACAAGACCAAAATGCAAGGGGGGAAAAAGGGGACAAAAGGGAGAGAAAAAGAAGGGGAAAAAGGGAAAAAGGGAGAGAAAAGGAAACGGGAAAGAAGAAAAGGGAAAGAGACGGAAGAGAGAGAGAAGGAGAGAAGGAGGAGAGAGAGGGAGAGAGAGGAGAAAAAGGAGGAGGAGGAGAGAGAGAGAAGAGAGAGAGAAGAGAGAGGAGGAGAGAGAGAGGAGAGGAGAGGAGAGAGAGAGAGAGGGAAGAGAAGAGAGAGAGAGAGGAGAGAGAGAGAGGGGGAAGAGAGGAAAAGAGAGGAGAGAGAGAGAGAGAGAGAAGAAGGAGAGAGAGAAGAAAGGGAGAGAGGAGAGAGAGAGAGAGAGAGAGAGAGAGAGAGAGAGAGGAGAGAGAGAGAGAAGAGAGAGAAGAGAGGAGAAGAGAAGGAAGAGAGGAGAGAGAGAGGAAGGAGAGAGAGAGAGAGAGGAGAGAGAGAGGGAGAGAGAGAGAGAGAAAGAGAGAGAGAGGAGAGAGAGAGAGAGGAGAGAGAGAGAGAGAGAGGGGAGGAGAGAGAGAGAAGAGAGAAGAGGAGGAGAGAGAGAGAGGAAAAGAAGGAGAGAGGGGGAAAAATGAGGGGAAGAAAGGGGGGAAAGAGGAAAGGGAAAAGAGGAGAAAGAAAAAGAAGGGGAAGAAAGAGAGAGGGGAGAGAGGAAAAGAAAAAAAAAAAGGAGGAGGGGTTTGGGGAAAAAGGGGGGAAAGGGGGGAAAGCCAGGGAAATTTAAAGAGGTTGGAAAAGCCCAAGAAGAAAGGGTTTAAAGTGGGAAAAAAGAAAAAGGAGGGGAGAGAAGATAAGAAGGGGGGGGGGAAGAAGCGAGTTAGGAAGGGAAAGAGAAGAAGGAAGAAGGGGAGAGAGAGAAGAGAGGGAGAGAGAGAGGGGAGAAAAAAAAAAAAAATTAAGGGAGAGGGAAGAGGAATTGGGAAGGGAGGGAGGAACGCCCAAAGGCCCAATTAGAGTAAAAAACGCTTTGTGGTGAGCAAAAAAAACTGAAAAAGTAAAAAAACTGGGTTTTGGAGAAGAAAAACGGTAAAACTAATTTTTACTGATTTTGGGGAGAAAAAAGGA
>JACEEZ010020709.1:768878-771378 GCA_016584305.1 Chionoecetes opilio | reverse complement strand
ATTAAGGTTGCTGTTTATTCCAGGTGATGACCGGTGAGGGGCGCACAAAGGCATCCTCGTCGCTCACATACACAACAAAGATGCTTCCTGACTGAGTGCATTGGATATAGAACATGACGACTGAAAACCTGGAAAACCCAACTCTTGATAAAAGCAAAGGAAAGGCTTCAGGCTTTATGGCTATCAACTGCCAGAGTTAACCTTTCACCCCCAGATCTTTCCTTTGCTATATAAAATTGTCCGTTGTTAAGTCATAGAAATACGAAAGGTACCAAAATACTAAAGGTATACCAAATCAACCAGTGGACAAGTACACTAAATAGGTCATATCTATATACAGTACCAAAGACTACTGTATACTGGACTTGCTACTCAGTTTGGGCTATTTCCAGTGGAGGCCAGTTTTGCGATTCCTGACATTTTCGAACATCACACCCATCTCCCTTCCTATGGTTTATCAGTATAAATGATATACCGTTATCATCGTAAATGTTTGTTCTATAATATTATCAAATAAAAAACAATAAAATACACTAAATAAATGACATTATGAGAGTGAAGAATAAGTGAGGTTAAATAAATAACCTCATCAATCGGGAAAATTACCCGATTGATGATGTAATTGCTTTAGTTAACGCTAATTTATGAATAGTAATAATTCATTTATCAGAAAACGAAATATATCAATGGAAAGCTAATAAAATTCCGCATTTATTGATATGTTTCATGTAAAAAGTTTTCAGGCAAAATATTAAATGGCGAAGAGTTAAGTGAATATTAAGTTCATGCATATTTCTTCAGTCTCATAATGGCATTTCTTTAGTGTATTTCACAGTTTTTTATTTGATAATATTATAGAACAAACATTTACGAAGATAACAGTGTATCATTTATACTGATAATCCATAGTCTACTGTATTCATGGAACACTTTTTTTACTTACCGATCCGATTGATGATGTTATATTTTTAGTTAACACTAATTTATGCATGGTTCCAGGTCATTAATCAGAAAACTAAATATATCAATGGAAAGCTAATGAAAATCCGCTTATATTGCTATGTTTCATGTAAAACGTTTTCTCGCAAAATATTAAATGGCGAAGAGTTTAAGTAAATATTGAGTTCATGCATATTTCTTCACTCTCTCATAATGACATTTCTTTAGTGTATTTTACTGTTTTTTATTTGATATTATAAAACAAACATTTACGAAGATAACGGTATATCATTTATACTGGTAAACCATAGGAAGGGAGATGGATGTGATGTTCGAAAATGTCAAGAATCACAAAATTGGCCTCCACTGGTCATGGGCGGGTTGGCGCGGGGCACGAGTAGCTAGTCCAGTATAGAGTAGTCTTTGACAGTACTATTGCTTATATTCATTAAAATCGTCTAATGGCCTACCTAAATTACAATGGAAATAACGTTCTGGGCCTCAAGGGGTTAAGCCAGACATCAAGCACTTCATGCACTTAATACCCTTAACCCAGAACGCGGGTGCCAAGTCGGAGCTTATATCTGGGTACCTCTTTTAGTTCTACACTCTCATAAATGGGGGGTATATTAAGGGTCGAATTGTTACATCGCACCATCACTACCCTTTTTAAACCCTATGTCCAGGCTGGAGGGTAGATGCTGCCGATTATACCCTTCATCTACCCTTTATCTACCCTTTTTAGACGAGAGGGTTGGAAAAGGGTATATTTGCGTCGATCCGAAAGGGTATATTTGTAAGGGTAGAAAAAGGGTAGCAGTATTTCATCACTACAAATACTCTTTTTCTACCCTTTTCCTACCCTTTTTTTCTAAGAGTGTAGGTACGAACAGGCTAGGGTAAAGATATCTTGTTTAAGGGTATCGTGGCCGACCCGTTTCGATAATCCGGTAACTTCGTCATATGACCTATCTCTATGACCCTGATATGACCTGATGTGGGCGAAGGTGCTCTCGGGAAAACCCTTTCTTCCCGCTGGGCTGCGCGTCGTGGCTGGCGTGAGCACTGGATCATCATTTTTGGGACTTACTTCGCAGCAAAAAATAGTGACACAGTTTTGGCAGTCTTTATTTCATTGACTCACCCGTTGATTCTTCGAGACACTTAGAACCTTAGCGATGATTACCAAGGGAACAAAACGCTTATACCATGACTAAGACTATAACCAAGGTAGCCTGAGGAATGCACCAAGAAGCTCTTAGAGAGAGGCAAGGTTTGGGTGCATGAGGATAGGTGAGAGAGAGGCAAGGTTTGGGTGGGGATAGGTGAGAGAGAGGAAGGTTTGGGTGGGGATAGGTAAGAGAGAGAGAGAGGCAAGGTTTGGGTGGGGATAGGTGAGAGAGAGAGAGGAAGGGAGGTTAGGTGAAGGGCGGAGGATCCATGACCTCCGGGCCGTGGGGCAAGGGAGAGGCGGTGCGGCGGAGGTGGGAAAGGTGAGAGGAAAGGTGGCGATGCATAGGAGGGGAGGAGAGACAGGGGAAAAAAAGGGAGAAGGGGAAAT
>JACEEZ010020709.1:751378-763878 GCA_016584305.1 Chionoecetes opilio | reverse complement strand
ATATATATATATATATATATATATATATATATATAACAATTTTATACATATTAGTATTTTGTTCATACTTACCACTCAGCGCCCCACAGATGTTAGTTATAGCTCACATTTTACCTACCCCTCATTGTGACCACTCACTCAATATATAATATATACTTAAGTGCAAACTAAGGGGTAATAATCAGTATAGGTACACACACTACACTTCAAATTTTATTTATATGATATCAGACAGGGGCGTATTTAGGATCTTGAAGCATTGAGGGCTGAGTCCAGCCTAGAGATCTTTAGATTTTTACCCGATAATTTTCAATTTATTTATGAGTATAATGAATACATGATGTGATACACCGTGCTTTACCAAAAGGTTCCGATCATTTGCTTAGGATAACTTTCGCAACATGAAATGAAAATAACATCAAGACAATCTGAGTTGGGGTTCAACTTCGTTATTATTTATATTTTCATCAGCAGGATTAAAACCCTAAGAAAAAGATAACTTTGGCGTGATGAAGCAATAACATAGATTGTATATTGCCAATGGTCTAAGGTACTGAAATCTAACCATCAATAGCTTTATAACTTTTGCATATATTGTGACAAATTAAGGGCTCATTTTGAACTGTGACAAAACTGTGTTAACTCTGTGTCTTGTCCATCTGATATTCTCTTCACCTCTCCAGAAGGTCTTTTGGTGTCTCATTTATCTGTCGCAGTCCTCATCTCCTCTGTTCTCTCTTCCTGTTTTCTCCGCATCTCTCTTGTCCTGCTCATAAAAAGGTTGCAATCAGCATATGCCAAGTAACATTTAACCAAATCTCTTGTTTCTTACTATAATTTTGTGTTGGCCCCAGTCAGTGCTTAGCTTATTTTTGTAAGAAGAAAAAAAGCTATTTGAGATCCGGGGCTATTCATAAAACATTCGGGGCTACAGCCCCCAATGCCCAGGCCTAGCTACGCCTATGATTATCAGATCCTTAACCTCAGACTCCTCATTCAGTCCTCTGGTGACAATTCCATCTTGAGCAGGTCCATGTTCCCTATCATAAAGACCAATCTCTCAAAATTATCGGAAGTCAGACTCGCTCTCTTGGCCTTCATGATAACCACCCCTGGGAGAACAGTCTCTCCACGGCTGCAGAGCTGGGTATGGCCGTGTTGTACTTAACAAACACATCTACCCGAGCGGCACGGGAAAGGGTGGGAAACATGGCCTGCTCCAGCACCTTACTCCTCTGCTTCTCTGAGCACCAACTCTCAAGCTCTTTCCCCATCTTGTTGGAGAGGCGGGTAGAGTTGGTGCCCTCTGTAGCTGTGGGTCCTGGGCTCCTCAAAGGAGGACAGGAGCGACCGGCACCACCTTTAACCTCCCCACCCTGCTGGCGGCGGCAGACGTCCACCCCTCACGGCAACACGCTGTCATCCGCCTCACCTGTGCCTTCTTGAGAAAGACAGGTCAACCACCACGCCTGTGTTAGCATCATAGGACATCACCAGGGTTCATAGTGTTCTCCAAGGGATCCTCGCAGCCCTAAACAACACCAAGACACCAAGACAAGACAAGTATGGCTCACTCTACCTGTCAGTTTGCGGCTGTGTTTACATAGCTTGCCACCTAACATGGCCGCGCTCCCGAAATACCCGGATGTGTGACGTCATGAGAATACTATCTATTGGGAGTTTGCGGACATGTTTGCGTTTGTGGAAGTGCTTCCGCAAACGCAAATCCGCAAACATTTACACTTCCGCAAATCCGCAAACGAATTCAGACTTCCGCAATTTGCGGAAGTGCTTGCGGAAGTGCTTGCGGAAGTGCCCACCTCTGACACACACATACATACACACACACACACACACACACACACACACACACACACACACACACACACACACACACGAAGGCTACAGGTCACAAGGCAAAATGCACAACCCACCCTGATGCAGCAGTTGTACAGCTGGAGGAAAAAGATGAAAAATGAGAACAGATATTTCAATGAATTTCAACCTTATAATAAACACATCTTTCCCATAGTATTATTAAACTGAAACATATATAATAAATCTATTGACAAACACAATGCTTGAAAATGCCATAAACCTATATATTCATTTTACTATTTACGTATTTACAACGCTCAAAACCCGCCCAAGCCCCCTTCGATGCCGCCCAACCCCCCCCACCCCCCCGATGCCGCCCAACCCCCCCTCGATGCCGCCCAACCCTGCCTCGATGCCGCCCAACCTTCCCTCAATACCGCCCAAACTCCCCTCAATACCGCCCAATTAGTCTTAAAATTTTTTTACCTGGATATATTTATGTAGTTTATATATTGTGATGAAATGATGATGATGATGACAATAGTGGTGGTGATAGTTATTTGTTTAATCCAGAATATGGTTAGTATTTATCGGTGTGTCAGAGTTAGAATGATTTACACTGAACCACCCCAACACACTCCCTGTTATTCAAGGCCAAGGCAGTCAAGGTCTAGTCGAGCGTGACGATCATCTCGCTCAATAATTCATAGATAAAATATTCCTCTAATAATAACCCAAACAAATAAAACGTCAGACGCATCTTTCTTGCGCGTGTTCACCACTTACAAAGATGTGACTGAGATATATAAAAATAATAATAATAATTCACTTACAAAGAAGCGGCTGAGATAGAAAAAAAAAAATAATAATAATAATTCATCTTATGAGTCGGGGAGCATTTTTTTTTTTGGTCTTTTCGTTTCGCATAGTATCTATATCACCGAATATAAGTCTTTAACCTGAGTGTCGAAATATATCAGTTGCTAAGGAAGAGGAGAGGCATTTGAGCGAGGATCTTTAATTATTGTGTTGCTGTGTTAGGTTAGGTTAGGTTAGGTTAGGTTAGGTTAGGTTAGGTTAGGTTAGGTTAGGTTAGGTTAGTACTCCTGAACAAAATATACCTCTTCCCCCCCGAAAAAAAACCGCTGTGGACATAACGCGATTTATTGCATGGAATGAATGTAAGATGAACAACAAACAATGACAAAGAAAAAACAAAACAAATCTTCAAAGGGAGAGAGAGAGAGAGAGAGAGAGAGAGAGAGAGAGAGAGAAGAGAGAGGAGAGAGAGAGAGAGAGAGAGAGAGAGAGAGAGAGAGAGAGAGAGAGAGAGAGAGAGAGAGAGAGAGAGAGAGAGAGATGGCCTCTTCCGCCACGCCCAAGATGTGTCCTCCCACACATCCCTTGTATGTCGAGGTGCCCCGTTCCCTTCCAGACCCCTTCGACCTCCATGCTTTCCTCCGCCCCCTTCACACTGACTCACACCCTCCTTCCCCTCCCCCCTCATTCCCCTCCAGGGCGCCACTATACTCATGCCTGCACATATACTATACTGCCAGTCGTGAGGTTCATTGTAAGGCTTCGGGGAAACTATAAGACATAATTATACACTATACATTATGTGTGTGTGTGTGTGTGTGTGTGTGTGTGTGTGTGTGTGTGTGTGTGTGGTGTGTGTGTGTGTGTGGTGTGGGTGGGTGGGTGGGTGGGTGGGTGGGTGGGTGGGTGGGTGGGTGTGTGTGTGTGTGTGTGGTGTGTGTGTGTGTGGGGTGTGTGTGTGTGTGTGTGTGTGTGGTGTGTGTGTGTGTGTGTGTGTGTGTGTGTGTGTGTGTGTTGGTATCACTATATTCTTTATTCTCTATTATTTTGATCGCCTGTCTTTTTCCTCATTTTTTGTGTGTGTTTATCTACGTGATATTATTTCGTACACCTGTCCCAACCATCAATGAGAAGCAATTAACCTGTAGTACTCATAGCGTCTGCATTAATGAAACACACCGTTACAATACATATCATTATCATTGCCATCAACGTTTTTGCTACTATTGTTAAAACACACCCACACCCACACACACACACTCAAGCATACGCACACATCTATTACATCTTCACGATCAATATGCAATAAATAGGTGCACAAACATTAAACATGCACACTCACTGTCCAAACCAAACACACTTTTCACGCTGGGCACACTACTGGCATTACAGGTGCATTAAGTGATGACCTTTAACCCCCCCACCTGGCCGTCCTACCCCCCCCAATTCCCCCACCCACGACAAGACAGAGGAGAACAGGTAACATCTTCTTACCGGTAAAAAAAATGATCCAAGACAGGTAGGAGCGAAGGTGAACAGGTAGGAGGCGTTGAGCGAGGATTGGCATGCGTGCGTCTGTACCTGCAAGACAGAATGAAGGGTTTCATTAAGTAGGAGGTTTGGGCGTTCGCGATTCAAGGGCAGAGGAGACGCGTCATGCATGATAGGGAGGGGAGACAAGACGTGTTCAAGGTTCCTCTTCACCACACCCTTCCTTCATCCACACCTATACAACGTCTCCTCAACACCACCTCAATGTACACATATCCATCTCACTGTTCTGTTTTTTCCTAATCCATTTATTCTTCTACTCTCCTACTCTCTACTACTACTCTCTTCCACTTTCTTCTTCTCATCTTCTACTACAACACATTTAATAATAAGGTGATGTGGTTCCTAACTCTCTACTTTATGTACGGGACTGGGCAAGGGAAGGAAAAAAGGTAACAAAAAGCAAACCTAATTCTCACCTACTATACCCATTCTATCCTCCCCTTCTTCTTACTCCCCAACCTTCCCCCCACCACGACCCCCACCCACAACCTTACCCCCACCACGACCATGCCTCTACTGGGTGTGGTCCCCTTGGAAATCAGGTCAGCGAGGACGGTTATATAAGTACTTGCCTTCTTACCAAACAAGACCGTTTTTTCTCTTCCCACCAGAGTAGCATCGCAAAGGAGGGAGATGGCCGAGGGAAGAGAGTAAGCCTGGTGGTGGTTAACTAAGGAGACGAAGTTGAAGAGGACCTATGAAGCGATACTAAGCGTCAAAGGTCACAAGAAGAAGAAGAACGAAAAGATGATGGTGGTGGTGGTGGCGGTGAGTCTATAGTAAGTTTGTTCCCGGTAAATCCTGGTCTATAGTATAGTAAGTTTGCTCCCCGTAAATCCTGATCTATAGTAAGCTTGGTCCCCGTAATTCCTGGTCTATAGTAAGTTTGTTCCCCGTAAATCCTGGTCTATAGTAAGTTTGCTCCCCGTAAATCCTGGTCTATAGTAAGTTTGCTCCCCGTAAATCCTGGTCTATAGTATGTTTGCTCCCAGTAAATCCTGGTCTATTATAAGTTTGCTCCCCGTAAATCCTGGTCTATAGTAAGTTTTCTCCCCGTAAATCCTGGTCTATAGTAAGTTTGGTCCCCGTAAATCCTGGTCTATAGTAAGTTTGGTCCCCGTAAATCCTGATCCAAAGACTACTCTATACTGGACTTGCTACTCATTTTGGGCTATTTCCAGTGGAGGCCAGTTTTGCGATTCCTGCCATTTTCGAACATCACTCCCTTTTCCCTTCCTATGGTTTATCAGTATATATGATATACCGTTATCTTCGTAAATGTTTGTTCTATAATATTATCAAATAAAAAACAGTAAAATGTAATAAAGAAATGCCATTATGAGAGAGTTAAGAAATATGCATGAACTTAATATTCACTTGAACTCATCGCCATTTAATATTTTGCGAGAAAACATTTTAGATGCTAGCGATAGAAAGAAGCGGATTTTCATTAGCTTTCCATTGCTATATTTCGTTTTCTGATAAATAAATCATAACCATGCATAAATTAGGGTTAACTAAAAAAATAACATCATCTATCGGGATAATTACCCGATGGATGATGTTATTTATTTAGTTAACGCTAATTTATGCATGGTTCTAATTCATTTATTAGTAAATGAAATATAGCAATGGAAAGCTAATTAAATTCCGCTTCTATTGATTTGTTGCATGTAAAAAGTCTTCACGCAAAATATCAAATTGCGATGAGTTTAAGTGAATACAAGTTCATGCATATTTCTTCAGTCTCATAATGAAATTTCTTTAGTGTATTTTACAGTTTTTTATTTGATAATATTATAGAACAAACATTCACGAAGATAACAGTGTATCATTTATACTGATATGCCATAGTCTACTGTATTCATGGAACACTTTTTTACTTGCCGATACGATTGATGATTTTATTTTTTTAGTTAACGCTAATTTAGGCATGGTGGCAATTCATTTATCAGAAAACGAAATATATCAATGGAACGCTAATAAAAATCCGCTTCTTTCTATCGCTAGCATCTAAAATGTTTTCTCGCAAAATATTAAATGGCGAAGAGTTTAAGTATATATTGAGGTCATGCATATTTCTTCACTCTGTCATAATGGCATTTCTTTAGTGTATTTTACTGTTTTTTATTTCATAATATCATAGAACAAACAGTTACGAAGATAACGGTATATCATATATACTGATAAACCTTAGGAAGGGAAATAGGGGTGATGTTAAAAAATGGCAGGAATCGCAAAACTGGCCTCCACTGGTCATGGGCGGGTGCGCGGGGCACGAGTAGCAAGTCCAGTATAGAGTAGTCTTTGCCTGATCTATAGTAAGTTTGCTCTCCGTAAATCCTGGTCTATAGTAAGTTTGCTCCCCGTAAATCCTGGTCTATAGTAAGCTTGCTCCCCGTAAATCCTGGTCTATAGTAAGCTTGTTCTCCCCGTAAATCCTGGTCTATAGTAAGTTTGCTCCCCGTAAATTCTGGTCTATAGTAAGTTTGCTCCCCGTAAATCCTGGTCTATAGTAAGTTTGCTCCTCGTAAATCCTGGTCTATAGTAAGTTTGCTCCCCGTAAATCCTGGTCTATAGTAAGTTTGCTCCCCGTAAATCCTGGTCTATAGTAAGTTTGCTCCCCGTAAATTCTGGTCTATAGTAACTTTGCTCCCCGTAAATCCTGGTCTATAGTAAGTTTGCTCCCCTTAAATCCTGGTCTATATAGTAAGTTTGCTCCCCGTAAATCCTGGTCTATAGTAAGTTTGCTCCCCGTAAATCCTGGTCTATAGTAAGTTTGCTCCCCGTAAATCCTGGTCTCTAGTAAGTTTGCTCCCGTAAATCCTGGTCTATAGTAAGTTTGCTCCCCGTAAATCCTGGTCTCTAGTAAGTTTGCTCCCCGTAAATCCTGGTCTCTAGTAAGTTTGCTCCCCGTAAATCCTGGTCTATAGTAAGTTTGCTCCCCGTAAATCCTGGTCTATAGTAAGTTTGCTCCCCGTAAATGCTGGTCTATTATAAGTTTGCTCCACGTAAATCCTGGTCTGTAGTAAGCTTGGTCCCCGTAAATCCTGGTCTATAGTAAGTTTCAATCATCATTGGGGGCATACGCCGGGGGGGCGCATCGCCTCGCCCACCCTACGACGCCACTCCCGGGGGTCACCACGCGCGAGTTCCCATGCAGGCTTCTTTCCCATACCAAGCAGCTCTCGACAAGAAACATCAACTTGCCCCCGCCACGAGCCTTGTGGGCGCCCCCTTGGCCTCCTCCACGCCAGATTGTCTCTTACAGATACAACCCGATGGGAAGGATCGGTTTCAGGGTAGCGTGCCACATGCCCATATAGCCGAAGTTGGCACTGACGGACTATGCAGATAATAGGCCTCGATTCAGTCTCACGGCGCAATCGCTGATTTGACACGTAATCATCCCAGCGATACCCCATGATTCTGCGAAGACACTTATTACCAAGGGCATTGATTCGTCTCTTCAAGTCACTATTTAGTGTCCATGTCTCACAACCATAGAGTAAGACAGGGATCACAAGCGACTTGAAGATCCGGATCTTTGTCCTTCTGCACAGGTACCGACAACGCCAAATACTCCCGCTGAGCGAGTCCATAACACCGTGGGCTATGCCAATCCGCCGTAAGACTTCTTGACGTGACCCGCCGTCATTATGGACTGCGCTACCAAGGTATGTAAAACTTTCCAAGATCTCAATGTCCTCGCTACACGCATGAACAGACTGCTTCGAATGTTTCATGAACTGCTTCATGAGCAGAACATGTACTGCTTCATCTAGTAAGTCTCCAAACACCTGGACCTTGGTCTTGAGCCAGGAGACCTCAAGTCCCAAAGGCTTTGCCTCCTCGTGCAGCGCCTCGAGAGCCATCACCAGGACCTCCAGCGACTCAGCAAAGATTACTGCATCATCGGCAAAAACAAGATCAGTGATCTTGGTGTTGCCGACGGATGCTCCACAATCACTTTGATCTACAACCTTGTCCAATACCCAGTCCATATAAGCGTTGAAAAGTGATGGGGCAAGGACGCACCCTTGCCTCACTCCTGTATTCACAGGAAAGAAGCTGGATACACCTGCCCCACACTTCACAGCACTCTCAGTCCCAGAATAGTAAGTTTGCTCCCCGTAAATCCTGGTCTATAGTAAGTTTGCTCCCCGTAAATTCTGGTCTATAGTAAGCTTGCTCCCCGTAAATCCTGGTATATAGTAAGCTTGCTCCCCGTAAATCCTGGTCTATAGTAAGCTTGCTCCCCGTAAATCCTGGTCTATAGTAAGTTTGCTCCCCGTAAATTCTGGTCTATAGTAAGTTTGCTCCCCGTAAATCCTGGTCTATAGTAAGTTTGGTCCCCGTAAATCCTGGTCTATAGTAAGTTTGCTCCCCGTAAATCCTGGTCTATAGTAAGTTTGCTCCCCGTAAATCCTGGTCTATAGTAACTTTGCTCCCCGTAAATCCTGGTCTATAGTAAGTTTGCTCCCCGTAAATCCTGGTCTATAGTAAGTTTGCTCCCCGTAAATCCTGGTCTATAGTAAGTTTGCTCCCCGTAAATCCTGGTTTATATAGTAAGTTTGCTCCCCGTAAATCCTGGTCTATAGTAAGTTTGCTCCCCGTAAATCCTGGTCTATAGTAAGTTTGCTCCCCGTAAATCCTGGTCTATAGTAAGTTTGCTCCCCGTAAATTCTGGTCTATAGTAAGTTTGGACCCCGTAAATCCTGGTCTATAGTAAGTTTGCTCCCCGTAAATCCTGGTCTATAGTAAGTTTGGTCCCCGTAAATCCTGTTCTATAGTAAGTTTGCTCCCCGTAAATCCTGGTCTATAGTGAACTTGCTCCCCGTAAATCCTGGTCTATACTAAGTTTGGTTCCCGTAAATCCTGGTCTATAGTAAGTTTGGTCCCCGTAAATCCTGGTCTATAGTAAGTTTGGTCCCCGTAAATCCTGGTCTATAGTAAGTTTGCTCCCCGTAAATCCTGGTCTATAGTAAGTTGGTTCCCCGTAAATCCTGGTCTATAGTAAGTTTGCTCCCCGTAAATCCTGGTCTATAGTAAGTTTGCTCCCCGTAAATCCTGGTATATAGTAAGTTGGTTCCCCGTAAATCCTGGTCTATAGTAAGTATGTTGTACCCCGTAAATCCTGGTCTATAGTAAGTTGGCTCCTGGTAAATCCTGGTCTATAGTAAGCTGGCTCCCCGTAAATCCTGGTCTATAGTAAGTTTGCTCCCCGTAAATCCTGATCTATAATAAGTTTGTTCCCCGTAAATCCTGGTCTATAGTAAGTTTGTTCCCCGTAAATCCTGATCTATAGTAAGTTTGCTCCCCGTAAATACCAGTCTATAGTAAGTTTGCTCCCCGTAAATCCTGATCTATAGTAAGCTTGTTCCCCGTAAATCCTGGTCTATAGTAAGTTTGTTCCCCGTAAATCCTGATCTATAGTAAGTTTGCTCCCCGTAAATACCAGTCTATAGTAAGTTTGCTCCCCGTAAATCCTGGTCTATAGTAAGTTTGCTCCCCGTAAATCCTGGTCTATAGTAAGTTAGCACCCCGTAAATCCTGGTCTATAGTAAGTTTGCTCCCCGTAAATCCTGGTCTATAGTAAGTTTGCTCCCCGTAAATCCTGATCTATAGTAAGTTTGCTCCCGGTAAATCCTGGTCTATAGTAAGTTTGCTCCCGGTAAATCCTGGTATATAGTAGGTTTGCTCCCCGTAAATCCTAGTCGTGTGGCTCAAGTCCTTCCCGTCTCATGTTTTTCCGTAACTTTAATTCATGATGAGTGGCGTGGGAAGAACAGGCCTTTCTTGCTCCAGTGTTCCCCAGTCTCTTCAACATCATTAACACTACACCTGACACAACCTTTATGAAGCACAATTAACCTATGGTACTCAGAGTCTGCATTAATGACACACATACACACACCACACACACACACACACACCCTGACGCAAGAGGTCTTTCCTATTCCTCCTTTACTAAATTTACTATCTCCTCCTCTTACATCTTTTCCTTTTCTAGTAACACCACGATAATCTTCTAAACTAATACAATCTTGCAACTCTAATCTATATTCTCATACAACTCATTCACCTCTATATTTTCATACATATACAACCCAATATATACTCTAATCTAAAGACAATTCTCATCGGCACCACCAAACTGCCAAACAGAGAGGGGAAAAAACAACAGCTTACACGTCAAGAAATCATAAGAGTAAACATAGCAAGCGTTCCAGGATAATCTGTCTCCTCCCCTCCAAGTCTTGACAAGGTAGTAACGGCCACACCTCTCCAGATCCACGCTGCTCCCCTCCTCACCACCTCATAATCAGTCCCGCTTCCTTCCCTTCCCCCTCCAGCCTTGCTCAACCCTCATGTCACCTTCATCCAACTCACAGGAAATTCAACTTGAAACCTTGCCTGTTTTTCCCCTGTTTGAGCATAATTGCCACGAGCATACCTTCACACAACCCTCCACGGCTGCTCCTGGGTGGTGTGTGTGTGTGTGTGAGTGTGTGTGTGTGTGTGTGCGTGCGTGCGTGCGTGCGTGCGTGCGTGCGTGCGTGCGTGCGTGCGTGGGTGGGTGGGTGGGTGCGTGGGTGGGTGGGTGGGTGGGTGGGTGGGTGGGTGGGTGGGTGGGTGGGAGAGAGAGAGAGAAGAGAGAGAGAGAGAGAGAGAGAGAGAGAGAGAGAGAGAGAGAGAGAGAGAGAGGAGAGAGAGAGAGAGAGAGAGAGAGAGAGAGAGAGAGAGAGAGAGAGAGAGAGAACATCTTAAGCTTTATGAACATTTATTGCCTTAATTAATCTATTAAGCCATCTGTAACTGTTGTTGTGTAACTGTGATTAATAAATAACTGTTTAAATAAAAAAGATAAAGAGAGAGAGAGAGAGAGAGAGAGAGAGAGAGAGAGAGAGAGAGAGAGAGAGAGAGAGAGAGAGAGAGAGAGAGAGAGAGAGAGAGAGAGAGAGAGAGAGAGAGAACTAAGCACATATACACACATAAAAACATAACATTGATGACAGCAATATTGCATAATGACGCACGATCCTTTCTACGACTTTAATCTTTTCAAGAGAGGAGTAACAAGACACCTCCCGAACTAAATTGGCCCACCCCCCCTATTTATATTATCTTACTGTCAACTAATCGGGCTTTTTGTAACTTCTTTTTGTTTTGCAGTTGACCAGTCCTTTGTGATGTAAAAAAAAAGAAACGGTGTTCGGCCTTGTGTCCGCCTACACGTGCACGCAGTACCTGTGTGGTGGGGGGGGGGGGGGATCATACCCGACGGACCCCCCTCCCCCCACTTCCACGAACACTATGGCATTGTATCCTTTTCTAACTGTTCTCTTACATGTAGTTTGATAGTTAGTAGTAGGTAGTTCAGCAGATACCCTCGTTATAGACCAATATGTCTTCTGGTGTCTGTTCTTTCTAGGTATAACACTAAGTAGATTACCTTGTGGCATCCCATATTTAGTTATGTGGACGGAATAATAGGTCGGTATTATGTCATGTTATTCAGATTGTAATGTAAATGGAATGACAGAATGGGAGAGCATACTTGTGTTATTCCGCTTTTGGTTACGAGGTCACGAATAAATTAATACTCGATGGGAAGATTTTAATAGGGAGTCATAAGGCACTGAGGAGACCCTTTTTAGCCATTTTTTTTAGACTGTCGACTGAAATACACTTAATCTATACACAGTCCAAACCATTCTTTGTGATTCATTCATTCTATGTGTTCTTTTGTCTTATTTCTTATATTTTGTCTTATATTTTCTTTTCTTTTGTCATTCATTCTGTTTTCTTTTCCAATCTACGGCCAAAACACTCCTCTATACTCGCACATAAGAAAAAACCTTCCATACCTATATTTGACGCTCAGTATTCTTTCACATGTAAAATAAAAACCTTCCATACCTATATTTGACGCTCAGTATTCTTTCACATGTAAAATAAAAACCTTCCATACCTATATTTGACGCTCAGTATTCTTATCTGTTTTCTTTACAAAATTCGCTACAGTCAAGGTGAAGGTCGCACGCCACACCCTGCCCGGAGGCGAGGCGCGGCAGAGTACGTACTAAACGAGTCTACTTACTATATACCAAAGCTAAGGACTCTCTCTCGGCTTTGCTATATACAACGTACTAAAAGAAAATCGCCCGGCAGCTTTTCAACCTAATTCTGTATTTCTGTGGGTTTTTTGTATTCTTGTACACCCCACCCACCCTTGCTATGTAATCTCTCCCCTCCCCTTTTCTTTATTAAACTTGTAAACTTGTACGTACTATACTTTTTTTTAT
>JACEEZ010020709.1:743878-748878 GCA_016584305.1 Chionoecetes opilio | reverse complement strand
GCTGGCCACGAGGTAATTATTGCAGCGCTTCCTAAACCCAGGTGCCAGGCGGTGCAATGCAGTGTGTGTGTGTGTGTGTGTGTGTGTGTGTGTGTGTGTGTGTGTGTGTGTGTGTGTGCACGTAATAACTGAAGAAAAAAACGTGTCACACATCTAGAAACAAAAGTACATGATAGTTTTCAAGCCGTCGACTCTACTTATAGGTATATAGTTAATGCAGTAAGAGTGTTGCCCTCATAAAAACGGTCGCAATTACGTAGATTGACTTCCACCACAAGTGTTCTAGCCAGGCGTGGAGGCTGGGAAGTCTCTTTTGTGAACGTCAACAACCTTATAATTATTAACAAATTTATATTTCCTCCTGCATGCAAGGAGCCTTCGCTGTGCCGCGATGACAACGCCCGCCCGTCAAGACACAAGGAGGTCCTGTACAGACACGGGATTCGGGGACCCGAGGAGGGGTGAAGGGGAGCACGTGGCCGAGGGGAGGGAGGCGGCCGCCAAGGTCAAGGCGGCGAGGAAGGCTCACAAGAAGCGGCACGGCAAGTCACCGAAGGACTCAAAACTCATCGACAAGTCGCCAAAGAATGAGTTTTCATCCTTAAGAATTAACAACTGCTGTGAGTATCTGTTTATAGGATGTAGCGCAAGCTGCTGCTGCTGCGTCATCCTCATCCTATCCTATCGCATCGTCTATGAAATTTTGGCCCGATCTGACTGAGTGGCCGAGCACGTATTCGCCTGACCCCCTGCTTCCCTCATTCTGTCTTCGGTTGAATTTTTTTCTGAGAAACAAAAATGTTATGCATTTAGCAAGAATTCCAGGACCGTTTCTGTTGTTCATTATTAGTATTTATATTCAGTAAAATATAACAAACAAGGATTAGTAGTTAAGTTTTGGTTTCACACAAACACACACACACACACACACACACACACACACACACACTCACACACACACACACACACACACCCACACCCACACGATGCACAAATAAAGTACTCATGTTACATCATCATCACACTTGTCTTTAATCCTCACCGTCATAATCTTCATCATCAAAACATTCTTTCCCGCTGTCATTCAGGATTGAAGTTCCGCCCGGCATTGGCTAATAACTTGGAAAAAAAATAAAAAAATAAACAGAGTTATCATGACGGCAGCAGAGCCCACCTGACTGTTGTTCATTCCATCTTTATGCAATGTGAAATATAACGTAATAATTACATTGCAACAACTTGTTATCGTAAAATAAGTGCCAATTATACTCACACCAGCCGTCGCCCTAAACAAAGAATGCCATCACTCATGTCTTAGCGAGAGCCGTGGCCACTCACTCATTACCAGAGCGCTATCTATCACACAGGCAAATCAACCCGACGGGGAGGTCCATAGCAAAGGTGTTGTTTCCCGCATCCTTTCGGCCAAAACCACCCATAGTATACGGCATTCAAGCGTCCCACTGAGTGTTCAATACCTTCAAAAATAATATGAGTCTTTATGTTATCGCCGACTGCTGGCCACGACATCTCACTGCATCTTTGGTTTACGGCGTGGATATCAAAAAGGTGTCTTCGGTAAGCTTATTCTTTCGAGGTCGACAAACGCAGAACTGCATAAATTGCTATGCCCCGACCACACCACGTAATGCACACATCCATACAAGGATACAACCAAAGAAATTTACCATATATCTAATTCTGACCGGCCGTTAATCACCAGATAGCAGTGATTCTAAAACTTCCCACAGGAGCTCCACCACAGACGGTGAAGAAAGGTTGTCACTAACGGTGCTGGAGGTGACGGTGATGTGTTTAGCTGTATTTATGCTGCCCAAGGCTGTGTCTGCACTAATCACCATTAGTAATCACCTCCAGCACCGTTAGTGACAACCTTCCTTCACCGTCTGTGGTGGAGCTCCTGTGGGAGGTTTTAGAATCACTGCAATCTGGTGATTAACGGCCGGTCAGAATTAGATATATGGTAAATTTCTTTAGTTGTGGTGTGGTGACCTTATATAGTTTACAAACATAAGGCTGAGACAGTTATAGGGAGGCCATGACAAGCTGTCCATGCAGTCTGTACCCGCACTCATGTGGCTCGGGTTCGATTTATATCTCTATGGTGTAAAGGCAAACACTTTTGTGCCTTCCTTTACAATTGCAGCTTCCATGTTGAGCAGAAGGTGGAGAAGATCAAGCCAGGCACCTGCGGCCTGTAATACCTGTGTATTACAATTAGAATATTACAGGTAGGAGTAGAATATCAACACTAAGAGGATATAGGCCTACACTGACGGGGGGTAGGCGGTAATAAATGTGGTGAGAGAGAGAGAGAGAGAGAGAGAGAGAGAGAGAGAGAGAGAGAGAGAGAGAGAGAGAGAGAGAGAGGAGAGAGAGAGAGAGAGAGAGAGAGAGGAGAGAGAGAGAGAGAGGAGAGAGAGAGAGGAGAGAGAGAGAGAGAGAGAGAGAGAGAGAGAGAGAGAGAGAGAGAGAGAGAGAGAGAGAGAGAGAGAGAGAGAGAGAGAGAGAGAGAGAGAGAGAGAGAAGAAAAAAAACTGGCTAGTCACAAAGCCAACAATAGAGAAATAAGGTCCCTCAGGAAGTACTGTATTATATGCTACATTTTAAACAGACGGTTGGGGAGAGTAGTGACAGCGGCCATTCGTCATTAGAATCCTAAATGACACCTTCATATGCACCTACGCCCATTATCCCTCGGAAATGAGGGACGCAACTACGACAGCTGCCTTCCCGCCCCTTGTGAAGATATCTTGCAAAAAGAAAAAGAAAAATAATAAAGACTAAGCAAAAGAAGGAGTTAATGGTGCTTGAAATGAAAAAGGAAGTGGAAAAGTGAAGGACAAGGAAGTAAAGTGAAGTGGAAAGGAAGAAGAAGGGGAAGAGAATGCCACAGCCCGCTTGGTTACCGTCTAGGGCAGTGGTTTTTAACCTATTCAGAGGCACCGAACCCTAACGAAAACCTCCGCCGACTAGCCGAACCCCTCAAATATGTGAAGAAAAAAAAGGAATACAATTTTTTTTTTTAAATTGCTTCAAAATTCAAGAGTACCTATAGTATTTGGTTTAAGAAAAATAAATTCCATTTTAATTGATACAATAATGTAAGAAAATTTGCCTCAAATTTCAAGAGTTTATTTGAATAAGGAGTGAAGAACTCAGAAGCAGTGGCGTATGTAGGTCCTTGGAAATGAGGGGGAGGGCACAGATGTGAAACCAGGATTGTTTTAAGGCGCGGGGGGGGGGGGGGGGGGGGGGGGGCGAAGCAAGCCTCTACAGCCGGGGCTTTGAGGACGGGGTCAAGAATTTTTTTTGAGAATCAAGAATTTTTAGGGGCATTATGAGGCCTCAGAGGGGATATATTGCATTAATTTGATATTCAATGATAAAACAATTATCATCCCTTTGGGACAAAAGGAGGGGGCCATAGCAGAGTGCCCCCCCTCCTTTCCCCCCTATATACGTCACTGCTCGGAAGGAAGAGGCGGGCGAACAAAGGATGCAATGTAATTCTGGACACCTTCATGTGGCAGATTCATAAACTAAAAAAATAATTCGGAAACAAGACCAAATAAAAGTGAGAAATTTATTTCTCATTTGCAAAAAAAGGCAGAAGAAAGACAAAAATATAATGCATGTGATAGTCGTGACGTGTGACCGCCAATGAAGTAAGCATTAACAATGTGCAGTGATCAAGTAGACAATAGCATTTGTTTCTTTTAACCAGTCCTGTCTAGGATCGATATGGGAGCTCTCTTAAGGTCATGATAAAGGGGTGAAAGGTGTCATAATAGAACCCTTAGAATAGAAGAACTGCATTAAAGCGGCGCAGGGATTAGCCACTGAGCTTATACGTGGCTTCAAGGTACGATATCGGATACCTGCGACACTTTTTAGCATATGATGATATGGGGTACCGCAAACTGACACGTACTAGGTAGGAGGCTAAACGTACTCTCTCTATACCATCAACGAAATGTAAACATGGCGAGACTAATGATGAAAGCTAAGATCAAACCCCAAGATAAAAAAAACAGTAACTTCTTGGAGGTAATCGTACCTACCAATGTCTACGCCACAACTCATCACGAAGGCAAAGACGCTCTGATAGTCTTCCATAGCTACAGATTGAGAACTTGACAGGATCCTGGAAACGGAGCTAGAGCAAAGGGGATTCACTTTGATCCTCCACCATACATAAATGAAGGCTATGAAGACACTTATATTTTGCGACAAGGTAGAACAACAGGCCTTCAACAACACTCTTCTTGACATCGCTGACGATATAGATCTCTCCCAAGAACAGTTAAGGGTACGCAAAATTCCATCAAGTTCCCAAATACCGGAAATTATAGTAACGTGAAAAAAATACAATGTGATTCTGTCTGTATCCTTGGCAGACAAGGCCTCCACACAGGGACTGAAAATTTCCTACGTCTATCGCGCCTCACCAGACAGACAAGAAGTGGTACACAAAGACATAATAACTGTAAGAGTTGCTTTGTAATAGACCAAAAGGCCAAAACCTAGAAAACACAAGATTGTGCCTTAAGTGCTCCAGTCACGACCACACGTAGACAGTATGCAATCCTGAAAACAAAAACAAAACACACAAAAAGTGTAAACTGCGGGAAGCACACTGAACGTTGGCTTTTCAGGTAAGAAAAGTCAAACAAATTCGAAGCTAAAAGTGAAAAGAAAAATGTACTGTAAAGGATGTTAAGCTTCCATCCCAAGATTTGTATCGTGCGTTGTAAGAGGCTTCTTGAGTCCTTCACGTGAAAAGTATAGGCAAAGTTATTTATTTTTAACTCACAATACAGAACACTTTAGTCTCTTCCCCATGATTTATACAACACTCGTAAACCAACATAACAACGTGCTTTGTGTGTTCCTGAAAACTGTACCGGCACCACTTATTTAGGGCAAAAGTGAGTAAATAAAGGTGAAATAAACAGGCTTCAACACACACACACACA
>JACEEZ010020709.1:736378-738878 GCA_016584305.1 Chionoecetes opilio | reverse complement strand
GCCCCTTAAGCACCTTCCAAGAATCCATACGGCTCAGAATCCCATCTTTCAGGATTCTGGGGGCGTCCAAAACATCCATAAAGAACCCAAGGAGCTGCAGGCGCCTCCACGATGGTATCCGGACATCTTTAAGCTCTACTCCAGCAGCTACTTTGGGATCAGCGTGTTTTTGTCTCCCCGCCACTTGAGGAACACGGGGGGGGGGGGGGGGGACACGCCTCTTCAGTCCAGACGGAGCTTGTACCACGCCTTCTATAGACCCGTGAGATCCGTCTGAGTGGAGTAATGATTTTCTTCTTCTCCTTCTTCTTTCTTTCCTTCCTTTTTTCCTTCTTTCTTTCTTTCTTTCTTTTTTGCTTGCTCTCTCTCTCTCTCTCTCTCTCTCTCTCTCTCTCTCTCTCTCTCTCTCTCTCTCTCTCTCTCTCTCTCTCTCTCTCTCTCTCTCTCTCTCTCATTATCTTACACGTCTTGAGAGTTCCATTCCATAAATCTTCGTGTATTCCTATTGCACCATCCTTACTCTGTTCCTTCGTGTTCCTTCTGCTCATCCTTACGTGTTTCCTAAAAGGTGTAAAAAAGAAGCTTTGAATTTGTTCTCTTAAAAGGGATAAAAACGAGGCTCTTAATGTTCCTTCATCTGTTTCCTCCATCCTGACGTTTTTTTTTTTTTTTTTTTTTTTTTTTTTTTTTTTTTTTTTTTTTTTTTTTTTTTTTTTTTTTGCCAGTTGCAGGTGCGAGGAATACAGAACATAAGCTCTTCCTGCCACCTCTAGCCTGATTAAAAGTTATATATAATATGATGTTTCCTATGACACTTTATTGTTATGAGAGTCTGTCCGTCTGGGTTTTCTCTCTCTCTCTCTCTCTCTCTCTCCTTCATCTCTCTCTCTCTCTCTCTCTCTCTCTCTCTCTCTCTCTCTCTCTCTCTCTCCATCTCTCCTCTTCTCCTCTCTCTCTCCTCTATCTCTCTCTTCTCTCTCTCTCTCTCTCTCTCTCTCTCCTCTCTCTTCTCTCTCCTCTCTCTCTTTCTCTCTCTCTCTGCTATAATGTAAGTTTTTCTAAGATATGTAAATAAACTTAACTAGAATAGAGAATAGAATAGACTTAACAAAATACCACTTTCACCTCCGTCTCAAGAAAAAGACAAAAAACCAGATATTCAACAATTCTGTGCTACAAAGAAATATACATAACCTAAAAGAATTAATAAAACAGACAAAAATAAACATGTCAACAATACCTGAAGATGAAGGAAATTTTATGTTCAGATATTTAGGTACTCTATTTTTATGCTATTTATGCTATTCATATTTTGTTTATGAACTTTTTAGGTTATTAATAGTGTAGTGGAGGGTAGGGCTTCAGTTGTATCACAGAGCCTGAAGGTGTAGCGGCGCTGATCACCGTCGGGAGGGTTTACACACAGCAGCTGAGTGTCTGAGTGTCTGAAGAGCAGCTAACTGAGGGTTGGAGTGTTGTAAATTAACTCATTTTTTACCCACTCATTACTACCGAGTTTTCTCATTTGTTCTTCCATCGCTCGAGTGTGTAATTATCTCAAGGACTGTGTGTGTGTGTGTGTGTGTGTGTGTGTGTGTGTGTGTGTGTGTGTGTGTGTGTGTGTGTGTGTGTGTGTGTGTGTGTGTGTGTGTGTGTGTGTGTGTGTGTGTGTGTGTGTGGTGAGTGTGTGTAGGAGGGTCTGTGTGTGTGGGAGGGAGGGTCTGTATGTGATTGTGTGATATGTGTGTGTGTGTGTGTGTGTGTGTTAATGTGTGTGTGTGTGTGTTAATGTGTGTGTGTGTGTGTGTGTGTGTGTGTGTGTGTGTGTGTGTGTGTGTGTGTGTTAATGTGTGTGTGTGTTAATGTGTGTGTGTGTGTGTGTGTGTTTGTTTGTGTGTGTGTGTGTGTGTGTGTGTGTGTGTGTGTGTGTGTGTGTTGCCGTACCAATGTATTTAGCCTTCACGTTTATTATCTTTACCGATGTGTCTCCGCCCTTGTTAACACGGCGGATTATGTGGCAACACGCTGTTATTCCCGGTAGCCAGCGCGGTAAAGGGGAGGACGAGAGGCGGCAAACACACAAGCATAGATAGAGATTGCGGGATAGAGAGGCAGGGAAAAAAAAAAACTAGAAATGACAGCAAAAAATAAAATAAAGAAACGAGAAATCGCTATCGGTAAAAAAAATCTATATAAAAAAACCCACTCACAAACGCGGCACAGTCAAACAAGATGATAAAAGGATAAAGAAGAATATCCAGGAACGAGAATTGTAACTTGGGATAAAGGAAAAAAAATACATAAATACAAAAAAACGGCGGAGCGAGGACAAGTTACGAGAGAGAGAGAGAGAGAGAGGAGAGAGAGAGAGAGAGAGAGAGAGGAGAGGAGGAAGAGAGAGAGAGAGAGAGAGAGAGAGAGAGAGAGAGAGAGAGAGAGAGAGAGAGAGAGAGAGGAAAAACTGTGGAGCAACGACAAATATTACAATGTAACATGATAC
>JACEEZ010020709.1:726378-731378 GCA_016584305.1 Chionoecetes opilio | reverse complement strand
CACACACACACACACACACAGGCACGCACTCACGCACACACACACAGGCACGAACTCACGCACAAACACACATAACCAATCAAACACACAAACGAACAAACAGCTCTATGTATCTATTTTTATTTGTTCGTATGTGTACTTCCCCCCTTCTCTCTCTCTCTCTCTCTCTCTCTCTCTCTCCTCTCTTCTCTCTCCTCTACTCTCGTCTCTCTCTCTCCCTCCTCTCTCTCTCTCTCTCCTCTCTCTCTCTCTCTCTCTCTCTCTCTCTCTCTCTCTTTCCTTGTTTCCGGAGAGGTTAAACAGCCACACGTATTTCCATTTTGAATATACTTTTGTGCGTGTAATGCAGAATGGCAGATTTAATATCGGGAATGCCCTAATACACTAACTCTTATATTGCGCTTGAACACTCATATGAAGCGGACCCGACTGTATGTCATTTCGGATATTGCTCGTATTTAATCCAGTTGTTATTTTTAATATCACTGTATGAAAAATATTAATGCAGCTATGGCCGGTGCTGAAATCTGATATTAAGAATTCCTGGATGGACGTATTGCTTCCCGACGCAGCTGTCGCCGCTGTTGGGGACGCGGCGGCGCAGGTGTGGCTCGACAGGTGTGGGTGCAAGCTGATGGCGGGGTACGTAACAGAGGAATTGGAGGGATGGATAAAATAATAGTATGACTGTAACAGAGGGATTGGAGAGATTGGATAGAAAGAATAGTGTGTAACAGAGGGATTGGAAGAGAAAGTAGCCGTACGAGATGATGGAAAAAGTGACTGTAACAGAGGGATTGGATAGAAATAAAAGTATGACTGTAACAGAGGGATTGGATAGAAAGAAAAGTATGACTGTAACAGAGGGATTGGATAGAAAGAAAAGTATGACTGTACCAGAGGGATTGGATAGAAAGAAAAGTATGACTGTAACAGAGGGATTGGAAGGAAAGAAAAGTATGACTGTAACAGAGGGATTGGATAGAAAGAAAAGTATGACTGTAACAGAGGGATTGGATAGAAAGAAAAGTATGACTGTAACAGAGGGATTGGAGAGAAAGAAAAGTATGACTCTAACAGAGGGATTGGATAGAAAGAATAGTGTGTAACAGAGGGATTGGAAGGAAAGAAAAGTATGACTGTAACAGAGGGATTGGATGGAAAGAAAAGTATGACTGTAACAGAGGAATTGGAAAGAAAGAAAAGTATGACTGTAACAGAGGGATTGGAAAGAAAGAAAAGTATGACTAACAGGGATTGGAAAGAAAGAAAAGTATGACTGTAACAGAGGGATTGGAAAGAAAGAAAAGTATGACTGTAACAGAGGGATTGGAAGGAAAGAAAAGTATGACTGTAACAGAGGGATTGGATAGAAAGAAAAGTATGACTGTAACAGAGGGATTGGATAGAAAGAAAAGTATGACTGTAACAGAGGGATTGGAAGGAAAGAAAAGTATGACTGTAACAGAGGGATTGGATAGAAAGAAAAGTATGACTGTAACAGAGGGATTGGATAGAAAGAAAAGTATGACTGTAACAGAGGGATTGGAAGGAAAGAAAAGTATGACTGTCAGGTGATGGATAAAATAAGGAAAAAAACACCATTGGAAACGTTATTATTCTCTGTAAAAGAGTCTCTGTATAAAGAGTTATTAGGTAAAGATGATGCACTTGGAAACACAGGAAGTTAGGTATATAAATAGGAAAATAGAGAAGTATTGATAGATGTATTGTTTTGTTTGTTAGGTAGGTAGGGGAGGAGAGAGAGAGAGAGAGAGAGAGAGAGAGAGAGAGAGAGAGAGAGAGAGAGAGAGAGAGAGAGAGAGAGAGAGAGAGAGAGAGAGAGAGAGAGAGAGAGAGAGGAGCAGAGAGGAGAGAGAGAGAGAGAGAGAGAGAGAGAGAGAGAGAGAGAGAGAGAAACAAAGAAACAGACAGACACAGGACAGAAAGTACAGACAAACAGACAGACAGAGAAAAACAAGCAAACAGACAGACAGACACACAGACAGGACAGATAAAACAGACAAACAGACATAAAAAAACAGAAAAGGAAGAATACCATATATGAGCACTGCAGCGCCCCCACCCCCTGCCTGCCTTCCTCAGGGTCACGTTAAGGCCTGACGGTGGGAGGGTGTGCGAGGTGACAGGCTGTGCGTGGTGGTGGTGGGAGGAAGTCACTTCGCGGGGAGGCAAATTAACTGGGTTCTCATCCTGCCACGCGTCATTAGTTGTTCCTCTGGTGCCGCTGTGACAAGGATGAGGCACGCAGGTCTCTCTCTCTCTCTCTCTCTCTCTCTCTCTCTCTCTCTCTCTCTCTCTCTCTCTCTCTCTCTCTCTCTCTCTTACAATATCAATTCGCAGTAGCACACTTTAGCCACGCCCCCACACAAAAAATTAAAAACAAAAAAAGCAAGGCGAGTTTCTCAAGGTAACTCGGAAAGAGGTTGGTGGTGGTGGTGGTGGTGGAAGAGAGAGAGAGAGAGAGAGAGAGAGAGAGAGAGAGAGAGAGAGAGAGAGAGAGAGAGAGAGAGAGAGAGAGAGAGAGAGGGAGAGGAGAGAGAGAGAGAGATGAGAAGACGACAGAGAGGTGAGAGAGAGAGAGGGGCAGGGTAGTGAGTGGTGGACAGACGACATGGGTGGTTGATGGAGGAGGAGGAGGAGGAGGAGGAGGAGGAGGAGGAGGAGGAGGAGGAGGAGGAGGAGGAGGAGGAGGAGGAGGAGGAGGAGGAGGAGGAGGAGGAGGAGGAGGAGGAGGGAGGAGGAGGAAGAGGAGGGGGGGGAGGAGGAGGAGGAGGAGGAGGAGGAGGAGGAGGGGGGGAGGAGAAAGAGGAGGGGGAGGAGGAGGAGGAGGGATGGAGCAGCTACACAGTGGATGGGGAAGGGGTGGAGGTTGCAGACGAGGTGAAAAAGAAGGGGTGTGGAGGGTAGCAAGGAGGGCAAGTGGAGGGGAGTAGGGTGGAGGGGTGGTTGTGGTGCAGGTGCTTGGCGGGGGGGGCTCTGGCAAGGTGGTGGTGGGGGTTGGGATGGGTTGGGGTGGTTGGGGGGGGCGGCACCTCAACCACCGAGGGCGATAGCGGGGCACAAAGGAGGAGGGCTGCATTGTTGTCAAGTATAATGCCTTCCTCTCCCCCCCCTCCTCCCCTCTTTATTCCCCTTTCTTGCTTTCTCGTGCTCTTTATTACTTATTCTCAACATATTTTTTCTCTCGTCCGGTTTTTTTTCTTACTCTCCTTTCTTTACCGTCGGAGGTTTAAAGCTCATGAATTACTCGTGGCGTGTTGGGCATACACTCTCTCTCTCTCTCTCTCTCTCTCTCTCTCTCTCTCTCTCTCTTTTCGCCTAGCCTCATCATTTTCTGCCAAGGTCTCTCTCCTGTGCCTCATATCACTCACAACTCTCCTCCTCCTCCTCCTCCTCCTCCCTCCTCCTCCTCCTCCTCCTCCTCCTCCTCTTCCTTTCCCTCATTCCCCACTCAGCTTCCTCCCCTTCCCCTGTGGGTTGATTAGTTGATGAGTCCACCTCTTGGATAAATGACGGACGCTTCAGGTAAGAGGAAGAGGAGAATGATGAAGTAGGAAAATGAGGAGGAGGAGAAGGAGGAAGAAGATATGTGTGTGTTTATATAGATATGTAAAGAGAGAGAGAGAGAGAGAGAGAGAGAGAGAGAGAGAGAGAGAGAGAGAGAGAGAGAGAGAGAGAGAGAGAGAGAGAGAGAGAGAGAGAGAGGAGAGAGAGAGAGAGAGAGAGAGAGAGAGAGAGAGAGAGAGAGAATGCAGAGGGGGAAATGATAGGAAGGTAAAGGGAGGTGAGGGGGAGAAAGGCGCTTTAATCATGAGATGGGAGGCAAGGGAGGGTGTGAGGGAGGGAGAAGAGGTAGAAAGGGAAGCATAGGGAACAGACGAATAAAGGAAGGAAGGAAGGAAGGAAGGAAGGAAGGTAAGTATGAAAGTCGTGAAAGCACTGTCTATGAGGGGTACAAAAACTACCTGCAATCACGGGATGGGGTTGAAGGAAGTGAAATGCTGCCGAAAGAAATAAATACGAAAAAAAAGACAATTGCTCTCCGTGTGAGGATGCGAAAACGAAAAGTAATTGAAAATAAATGAAAAGGGAAAAATTATGCTTGACTATCTACATTATATCATGAAGAAAAAAAGGATAAGAAGAAAAGACTGCAGAAGAGAAAATTAATGAAAAGAACCATAGAGAAAAACACGTACAGGAAAAATAATAATGAAAAGAACCAGAAAAAAATTGCGTTAAAAGAAAGAATATGAGAGGGAAAATAAAAATAATTAACGCAGAATGTAAGATAAATCTGGCCTGAAGAAAACCGGCGAAGGAAAGAAAATAAGAAGGATGAAAGGAAGATGAAATAATATGCTATAAAGAACCAATAAAGAGGAGAGAGGAGTAAGGAACAATAGATGATGGGAAGAAAAATATTTGGAAAAGGAGGAAAACTAAATATAATAAAAACCATGATTAATACATTAGGAATAAGGAAATAAAAAAACTTCAAAAGACGGCAAGAACGGGTATATAAATAAGATAAGACTTAGAGAGATAGAGGAAGCAATGGAAAAAAGGGAGGAGAAACACGACATGGGATGAGATGGAAAGGAATACATTTAAAATATGAAAAAGGAAATAACCACACAGAAAATGTTTAAAAGGACGCCAAAAAGGGATATAATTGAGGAAAAAAAACTAGAAATATAGAGGAAGCAAGCGAAAAAAAGGGATGCAAAATACTGCAAGGTGTGAGATGGGAGGAATACATTATATATATAAATAAGGAATAAGGAAATAACCCCCAAAAAATATAAGAACGCCAAGAAGGGATAAAATTGAAAACAAAACATGAGGGAAAGAGGAAGCAAGGGACGAGGGAAGAAAAAAAGAATGGAAAAGGGAAAAAAGAGATGAAAAACACTACATGGGGTGAGAATCTGATGGAAGGAAAGAAATGTACAAGGCTCTGATCGCGGCATCGT
>JACEEZ010020709.1:698878-716378 GCA_016584305.1 Chionoecetes opilio | reverse complement strand
AAGTGAGAGAGTGAGGAGGGGGGGAGGGTAGAGAGATGGAGGGAGGGAGCGAGCGAGCGAAGAGGAGAGATGGAGGCGTAAGGAGGAGCGGATAAAGGGGATAGACAGAAAGCAAGAGGAAGACAGAGATTTATATTATGCATTACTTTCTCTTTCTCTTTCTCTCTCTCTCTCTCTCTCCTCTCTCTCTCTCTCTCTCTCTCTCTCTCTCTCTCTCTCTCTCTCTCTCTCTCTCACTTTCTCTATCTCTCATTCCTTCTTCCATTTACTGATATATCGCATTTCCTCCACCTTTCTCTCTCTCTCTCTCTCTCTCTCTCTCTCTCTCTCTCTCTCTCTCTCTCTCTCTCTCTCTCTCTCTCTCTCTCTCTCTCTCTCTCTCATTCCTTCTTCCATTTACTGATATATCGCATTTCTCCACCTTTCTCTCTCTCTCTCTCTCTCTCTCTCTCTCTCTCTCTTCTTCTCTCCTCCTCTCTCTCTCTCTCTCTCGTCTCTCTCTCTCTCTCTCACATTCCTTCTTCCATTTCCTGATATATCACATTTCTCCACCTTTCTCTCTGTCTCTCTCTCTCTCTCTCTCTCTCTCTCTCTCTCTCTCTCTCTCTCTTCTCTCTCTCTCTCTCTCTCTCTCTCTCTCTCTCCTCTCTCTCTCTCCTCTCTCTCTCTCTTCTCTATTCCATTATTTCCTTATCCAACCCATTACTCTCCATCTTCTCTCATACCATGCATCTTTTCCTCCTCTTCCTCTTTTATCCACTTCCTCCTCTTACGTATTCTTTACCGCCACTTTTACCTTCCTTCCCGCCACCTTACCAGTCACTCCCCGAATTTTTATCATTTCTCAAGTTCCTTTAACCTCGCTAGGCTCTCTGTTAACCTTCCCTGCCTTGTGTACATCCTCCGTTCTTGTACTTTATTTATCTCCTCGTATGTATCTTTTACGTAAACTTTTTCCTTTCTCCCTCTCTCTCTCTCTCTCTCTCTCTCTCTCTCTCTCTCTCTCTTCCCTATCTCAATTTTTGTTCTATCTACTCTTTCTAAACTTTTTCCCCCTTGCTTGCTATCTCTTCCACACACTTACACAACCCATTTTATTCTTTTCTCTTCAGTTTTTCCCTTATTCTAGAGGCGAGGAATGGAGAGAGAAAGTAAAGAGAAACAGAGATGGAGAAAAGAAGCAGTGAGGGAGTGAAGGGAAGGAGGAAGAGGGAGGGAGGGAGAGAAAGGAAAGAAACAGAGAGATGAAGAAGCGGGAGTGAAGGGAATGAAGGGAAGAAAGAAGGAAGAGAGAGGGAGGGAGAGAGAAAGGAAAGAGAAACAGAGCGATGGAGAAAAGAGGGACAAGAGGGAGTGAAGGGTAGGAAGAGAGGGAGAAAAGAAAAGGGAGGAGAAGAGAGGAAGGGAGAGGAAGAGGGAGGGAAGAGAAAAAAGAGGAAGGAAGAGAGGGAGGGAGAGAGAGAAAGGGAAGAGAAACAGAGATATCGAGAAAAGAGGGAGTGAAGGGAAGGAGGAAGGAAGGGAGGAAGGGAAGAAGGGCGGCGATGGGCGAGGGGAGCGAGGCAGAAGGGAGAAGGGGGAAGGGGGCGTGGGTAGGGGCATAAATTCTGAAGAGACACGCTAATGGCCCGTATTGGGTCCGTATCGGGTACAGCGCCCGCGAGCAGGAGGAGGAGGAGGAGGAGGAGGAGGAGGCTATGGAAGAGGAGGAGGAGGAGGAGGCTATGGAAGAGGAGGAGGAGGAGGAGGAGGGGAGCAGCAGGAGGAGGATATGTAGGAGGAGGAGGAGGAGGATATGGGGGAGCAGGAGGAGGCTATGGAGGAGGAGGAGGAAATAGGGTAGAGGTACACGGAGATGGTGGGTCAAGGAAGAAGAAGTAGGGGTGGAGTATGAAAAATGTGTGAGGTGTTAGGTAAAGGAGGGAGGATTAGAGAGAGAGAGAGAGAGATGAGAGAGGAGAGAGAGAGAGAGAGAGAGAGGAGGAGAGAGAGAAGAGAGAGAGAGAGAGAGAGAAGAGAGAGAGAGAGAGAGAGAGAGAGAGAGAGAGAGAGAGAGAGAGAGAGAGAGAGAGAGAGATGCAAGAAGAACTATAGGATAAGAAGAAGAGGTATAAGATAGAGTATAGAGATAGATGAAGAGGTATAAAGGGTAGTAGTAGTGATGGTGGGGGAAGGAAGAGGACGAAGGAGCAAAACAACATCCACAGAGGTAGAACAAGAGTATTAGGAAGACGTATGAGGAAAGATTAGTGATGAGAGGTAAGAAGGAGGAGGAAACGGTGGAAAGAGACAGTGGTCGTAACTAGAAAAAGAGCAGCGAGAGAGAGAGAGAGAGAGAGAGAGAGAGAGAGAGAGAGAGAGAGAGAGAGAGAGAGAGAGAGAGAGAGAGAGAGAGGAGAGAGAGAGAGAGAGAGAGGAGAGAGAGAGAGAGAGAGAGAGAGAGAGAGAGAGAGTGAGAGAGAGAGGAGAAGAGAGAAGAGAGAGAGAGAGAGAGAGAGAGTGTATGTACCTGTTAGTTCGCTACCGCTACCTGGCCATTACCTGAAACACACCCTTTTCCTCACCACATTCACTCTACACACACACACACACTCCCTTCCCCCACCACACCCCTACACGCCCCACCTCAACCTTCAACCTAACATGATGCAAGTGCGACACATTGTAATACGCGAACACAAGCACTCATTCACACCCACAGCATCGGCAACCTGAATCCTAACACTCGTGAACACATTTAAGTTAATTTCTTCATGTATGTATATTATGCTTTTTCTCTTTTTTTCCTGTATGCCTTCGGGTGAAAATAAAATTGTTATTATTATTTTTTTGTTTACCCCACGTACATGACAGCCTATGTACGTACACCCTATCGTCGCCACGTACTACAGGTGTGCACACAGACCCTAGATACACACAGGCCCTAGATACACACAGGCCCTAGGTACACACAGGCCCTAGGTACACACAGACCCTAGATACACACAGGCCCTAGATACACACAGGCCCTAGATACACACAGGCCCTAGGTACACACAGGCCCTAGGTACACACAGGCCCTAGGTACACACAGACCCTAGGTACACACAAGCCCTAGGTACACACAGGCCCTAGGTACAGAGGCCCTAGGTACACACACAGGCCCTAGGTACACACAGGCCCTAGGTACACACAGGCCCTAGGTACACACAAGCCCTAGGTACACACAGACCTCAGGTACACATAGGCCCTAGGTGCACACAGGCCCTAGGTACACACAGGCCCTAGGTACACACAGGCCCTAGGTACACACAAGCCCTAGGTACACACAGGCCCTAGGTACACACAAGCCCTAGGTACACACAGGCCTCAGGTACACATAGGCCCTAGGTGCACACAGGCCCTAGGTGCACACAGGCCCTAGGTACACACAGGCCCTAGGTACACACAGGCCCTAGGTACACACAGGCCCTAGGTACACACAGACCTAGGTGCACACAGGCCCTAGGTACACACAGGCCCTAGGTGCACACAGGCCCTAGGTACACACAGGCCCTAGGTACACACAGGCCCTAGATACACACAGGCCTCAGGTACACACAAGCCTAGGTACAAACAGACCCTAGGTACACACAGGCCCTAGGTACACATAGGCCCTAGGTACACACACAGGCCCTAGATACACACAGGCCCTAGGTACACACAGGCCCTAGGTACACACAGGCCCTAGGTACACACAGGCCCTAGGTACACACAGGCCCTAGGTACACATAGGCCCTAGGTACACACAGGCCCTAGATACACACAGGCCCTAAGTACACACAGGCCCTAGGTACACACAGGCCCTAGATACACACAGGCCCTAAGTACACACAGGCCCTAAGTACACACAGGCCCTAGGTACACACAGGCCCTAGGTACACACAGGCCCTAGGTACACACAGGCCCTAGGTACACACAGGCCCTAGGTATACAGGCGGCACCCTAATGGCTCGTCGCGTCGCCTCCAGCCCTGCAAACGAGCTCATCCATTTATAATCATCAGAGGCAAGTCGAGAAATAACTACAGACTAACTATCTAGATCGTAATTACGCCATTATCGCGCACCTAACGAGGTCATTAACGAGTACAGTTAATTAAGACAAGGAGATTGGTTTCTGCACCCATCACTGCTCCTAAATGGCCTCTGTATAATGTAAAAATGGCTTCTGTATAATGTAAAAAGCAATGTTATTTTGTGCCTACATACATATTCATTTTGTATTATTTGATAATTTCATTCTTTGCTACAAGGGACAAACTATAACGTTGGTTACGGCAAGCGCGATGTGTTCTGCTTAAAAATAATTCTTCACGTTATGAAACAAAATTATATGCGTAACGTACAGAATTATGCAAACATTATCATCCAAACACGCTGATTTTCGCCGTAATAATGCAACTCCTCATCAGCGGGAGTCTGTCTGCCTCTCTCTTATTTATTTATATATATATATATATATATATATATATATATTATATATATATATATATATATATATATATATATATATATATTGTGTGTGTGTGTGTGTGTGTGTGTGTGTGTGTGTGTGTGTGTGCATAATTACATCACTGTCTACTTTTCTGTGATACACGTATACACACGCACGCACACACGACCACACACACAAAAAAACAAATATACACACATGCAAACCAATACCAGTTGTCTCTCAAGCAGCATAACAACCTAATTCGACTCGCCGCCTCTCCCGACAATCAGGAGCGCCAATCAGCGTCTCCCAGCCCTTTCATTCTTCCCACAAAACCCAATGGTTCGCTTTTCCCTTACTGCGATGCGCCACATTGCTCTTCTTGGCCCCGCGGCGAGAAACAAAAACCAAACCCTGATCAAACTTGACACGCTGGCAGAGGAGAAATGTAAATATTTGAGGAACCTGCGAGCGCTACCTGAGGCTTGATTAACCTTATCACCGCGCCCAGGTGTGTCTGGCGGGCGGGGCAAGGGTGGTGACGACGCCTCACGCCCATCACCACGCCCTTGTGAGAGAAATAGGCGTAGAGAGAGAGAGAGAAGAGAGAGAGAGGAGAGAGAGGAGGGAAAAGGAGAGAGGGAGAGAGAGAAGAGAGAAGAGAAGAGGAGAGAGAAGAAAAAAAAAAAAAAAGTTAAACAAAAAAAAAAACCCGACGAAATAAAAATTAAAACGACGCGAGAGAGAGAGAGAGGAAAAGAGAGGAGAGAGAGGGGAGAGAGAGAGAGAGAGAGAGAGGAGAGAGAGAGGAGAGAGGGGAGAGAGAGAGAGAGAGAGAAAGGGGGGAGAGAAAGAGGAGGAGAGAGGGAGGAGAGAGAGAGAGAGAGAGGAAAAGAGAGAGAGAGAGAGAGAGAAGAGAGAGGAAAAGAGAGAGAGAGAGAAAAGAGAGGAAAAGAGAGAATTTTTTTAAACTGACGCAAAAAAATAATAAAAAGTAGAAACAGACGCACAATGAAGCGTGTGTGATGTAAGTACTGAAGTGTTGAAGCGAGATGAAGGAGGAAGGCAGGAAGAGGGAAGGAGATGGTTATGAAGAGGGATGGAGTGAAGCAGCATGCACGGAGACGAATGGGAAGGCAAGGCAAGGAAAATAACGAGCATGAGAACAGGATTATTAAGAATTTTGAGGGAAAGAGGATGGTGGGTAGCGAAAGGAGGCAAGGAAATGAGGACTAAATGGAAGCACTAAGAGGATGAGGAAGAGGAGGAGGAAGAAGATTATGGTGGTAAAAACATGGGCTTCCATTAATAGATAAATCTGTGGGGAAAAAAATATCTTTCGCCACAATCATATTTTTATACGAAACCCTTTTCATTTTTCTGTTTTTTTATGATGGGTGTTTCCCTGGGGGTAGTCCATTGTACGTATTTTGCTTTATATTTTTCTTTTTTTCCCTTTTCTTTTTTCTCCCCGAATATTGCATGGCCTCACACCTGGTCATTCCTTTCCTTCCTATATACACTTAGTAGTTCATCGCATAAAAATGACCCCCCCCCTAAAAAAGAAAGCAAGAAAGAAAGAAAAAAATCACATCTCACTTAAACTTAAAAAAACGACTCGCCCCCCAAAAATATATAATAAATAAATTACGCCTCACTAAAACGACCTCTAAAAACGCCCCCCCTCCCCCCCCAATACAAAAAAATACATCTCACTAAAACCTCTAAAGATGAACCCCCACCAAAAGAAAAAAAATATCACACATCTCACTAAAACGACCTCTAAAAACGACTCCCTAAAAAAAAAATTACATCTCACAAAAGCTTCAAAAAACGACACCCCTCTCTCTCAAAAAAAAAATTTACGCCCCCCCCCTAAACGACCTCTAAAAACGCCCCCCCCCATAAAAAAATCACATCTCACTAAGACGACCTCTAAAAACGACCCCACCACACCCCCCCTCCAAAAAAAAACCATCACACTCCACTCACGCCTTTATCACAGCACAGTAGTTTTCACCTCCATTCACATCCTCCTCTTTAAACCAGCTTATCATTTCACATACTTAATGCAATCAAGTCCCACCACATCACCCAAACACCCTAGACCTGTCCCATCCCTTACACCTCATCACCTCATCACCTTCCATGCTGTCATCACCACCTAATACTTCCATCAATTCACCATCATCTTTTCTAGCATTCACATCACCATGTTTCTAATTCCCTCGCGTTCCCCTTAAAACACCAGCATTTCCCCGTGTAAAATGACGCTGCTGGGGGTCAGGTTCAGTGCTTCCCATGAAAACTTTGCGAGGGTTTCACTTCTCAACCTTGACGAGATGAGTCTTTCATTCTGAGGCGACGAGAGGCGGGGAGGGAGACTGGGAGGTGGTCAGGCACTTTTACGCATTTTGAATTGCTCTTCGTGTCAAATTGTGGTGCTCGAGGCAAAAAAAACCATGAAACAAACACACACACAACCAACACAAACCCCCACACACACAACACAACCACACACCACCCACCACACGCACACAAAACACACAAACACCACACACACCAAAAACTCTATCGTAAAAACTCCGGTAAAAATCCTAGCTTGCCACTTAGCAACTTAGGTCAAGGCTACCTCTAAGGTTTTCAATTGACGAGAGAGCAATTGCTGTCCCCCTTGAGCAATGGGATGGGATGTGTGGTGTGCATTTCCTACCCTTACTCGTAGATCGGTCTCAATGATCTCTTAAGCTCTTTCCGGTATATGTATAAGGGCTGGAAATCACGAGTCCAAAAAAGTGATCAACCGTGATAGAAAAAATCCTCTCTCTTCTCCTCTCTCTCCTCCCCTCTCTCTCTCTCTTTCCCCTCCCCCCTTTCCCCATTTGGTACCACTATTTTCTTCTTACACGTGAATAAAATTGAGTGTTAACATTTTTTTAAATTACTTAGTAGTAATTATAATATGAATCATAAAAAAAATAGAGATAATAATTACAATGATGATATTTACATTAACGGTAATCACATAAATAATAATAATAATAACAAGGATACTACTACTATATACTACTACTCTACTACTCGACTCTACTATACTCTCTATACTACTACTACTACAATATATATAAATTTAATAAAAATTTAAACCCTTGCCTATAAGGGTGGAGGGGTGAGGAGCAAAAGACTAGCCAGCCCCTCGTCCCCCTCCCGTGTTGTTGCATATTCACGCCCATTGGAGGCACATGCGCGGAGAGAGGAGAGAGTTACGAGAGAGCGGGCGTGGGCTGGCGTGGGCGGTGTGGGCGGGACGAGCAGTGTACAGAGCTAGGGATCACGAGGCCCGTTAGATATACCTCGAGTTATTCCTTTTTTTTGCTGTGGTTGAATGCGAAGTCTCTCTCTCTGTCTGTTGTGTCTGTCGTCTGTTTTTGTCTGTATGTAGTCTCTCTATGTCGTTCTCGTCTGTTGTCGTCTGGCTGTCGTCGTCTGTCGTCTGTCTGTCTGTATGTCTGTCCGTCTGTCGTATGTCTGTCTGTCGTGTCGTCGTCTGTCGTCGTTGTCTGTCTGTCTGTCTGTCTGTCTGTCTGCTTCTGTCTTCTGTCGTCGTCTGTCTGCATGTCTCTGTCGTATGTAGTCTGTCGGGCTGTTGGTTTTTTTTTCCCCCCCTCTCTCTCTCCTCTCCTTTTCTCTGTCTGCTGTTGTCTGTCTGTCTTCCCCTCTCTCTCTCTCTCTCTCATCTTTTCTCTCTCTCTCTCTTCCCCCTCTTCTCTCTCTCTCTCTCTCTCTCTCTCCTCTCTTCTTGAAACCCTCTAATGCGAAAAGGAAAACAGTTTCTTTCCCCCCCGTTCAAGAGGCATGAATAAAGGGAGTGACAGATGCCATATAAAAAAAAAAACGTTAAGGCGTCCTGTGGTCCCCGTGTGGGGGTGCCCCACCCAATTAAGGCCGCGTCGTCACCGGCCAGCGCCCCCCACCAGGGGCCCCCCGCTCCTAATTTGGGTTTTGTCGTTAAGTAGTGTTTGTCTGCAAAAAGTTCCCAAATATCTGGTATCCTGCTGGTCCTCTCCCCCTCTCTCTTCTTCTCCCCTCTCTCTTCTCTCCTCTTCTCTTCCCCCTTTTCCCTCTCTCCCCCTCTCTTCCGTGGGCAGAGGACGACCGCAGGGTTTGGGCAACCACAGGGCAGGACCCCGACAATTTTGCCTTAAAAACTCTAACCCGTTTTCCTTTTTTTCTCTTCCTCTCTCTCCCTCTCTCTTTCCTTTTCTCTTTTTCTCTCTCCCCCCCCTTCTCCCTCTCTCTCTCCTCTCTTTTTTGCCACTCCCTTTCTTAAATTTTTTTCCGTCTCCTTTCTTTCCATTCCCCCCCAAAAATTTTCCTTTTTTCTCCCTCCCCGAAATTTTCTCTCCTTCCCCCCTATTCTTTTAAACTTCCTTCTTTTCTCCCCATCCCCTTTGGCGTCGTTCCTTCCCCTCGCTCGCTACTCATCGTTTTCTTTTTCCCCATCATTGTCCATCGACCACCCTTTCTTCTTAATTTACTGCTACTCACAAAATTTCCATTTCTGCCCCCCTTTCCTTCTCTCTCTCTCTCTCTCTTCTCTCCCCCCTCCCCCCTCCCTCCTTTTCTCCCTCTCTCTCTCTCTCTTCTCTCTCTCTTTATTTTACGCCACACATCTCCCCCATGCACTACTCACCTCCCCCCCCACCCACTACGTTATACCTGGTCCCCGCTTCCTACCCCCCAACACACACACACACACACCCAAAAAGCCACACCTTTCCCTTTTTACGGCCCACTGGCCCCTCCCATTTACTTTTTTTTCCTTTCCCTCTCCAGCCTCATTCCTCTTCTCTCTCTCTCTCTCTCTCTTCTCTCTCTCTCTCTCTCTCTCTCTCTCTCTCTCTCTCTCTCTCTCTCTCTCTCTCTCTCCTCTCTCTCCTCTCCTCTCTTCTCTCCCTCTTCTCTTCTCTCCTCTCTCTCTCTCTCCTCTCTCTCTCTCTCTCTCTCTTATCTTCCGTTGCAGTTCCACGATGATGCAGATAAAGGAGACTTATAGAGAGTTAACACGGGTTTCCACTCTGTTCTTGCGTCAACCACTCTAGCCACTGTAACTTAGATATGGACGTGTGTGTGCGTGTGTTGTGTGTGTGTGCGTGTGTGCGTGTGTGCTTGTGACCCCTCAGTAAGGTTAGTGTCCTCTTCTGCCTTTCCTTCCTGCCTGCCTATGCCCACTCCCCTCCTCCCCCCCGAGACCCTTATCAAGTTGCAGTGAGTTATCGCAGCCGTCTTGTCTCGTACAGGTATAAGAGCTCGTACGGATTGGCATATAAACAGCCTCGCCTCATTCACTGTGGGATTTAGAAGTAGTTAGTGTATACCTTGTGTCTGGGGTTCACGTGAGTAATTACAAATATCACTTTAGCTTATCTAAAAGACAATTAATGTTTTATGTCTGAACTTATTTTGCTCTCTTTTATTTCGCTTTCTCCATCACACAATCACTTAACAGATGTGAATTTTTAGTATATTACCTGTCTATATAAACATTTAAGTTATCATTATTATCATCAATAAAAATCATAATATTAACACAATGCTAGTAATAACATCTGTAGCTATCATTAGTATTGATATCAACGTCTTAATCATTATCATTATTATCATTATCATAAATACTATCATCACTATTATCATCCATCTTTTACATATTTTCACACATATTTTTTACACACATATTTTACATATTACATCCATATTTTCATATTTTTATTTTCATCCATACTCAATCCATTCCATTCCATCCATATCTATCATTATCATTAAAATCTTCCACCCATTACTACTCGTCCATCCACCTACACACCCATCCACACACACACGTCTTTTATAGAGGGGAAGGGGTGAAAGGAGGTCGAGGTGGAGCAAAGTGTGAAGGAGGGGGCGTCACAGCTGGTCATCGGGTGTTTGAGCGGCAGGGCTGAGAACTGTCATAACACCCCCTCCCCCTTGACTGCCTTGACTCCCTGGCAGCATGACTAAGAGGAACATAACACAACTAATCAGCAACGACCCATCACACTCTTATCTTTGTGGATCGAAAGCCATTCACGTTGAGTTGTTGGACACAGAAAGAAGTGAAAAAAGACTGGCCGGTAAAGATCTTAATAAAAAAAGTAATCAAATAATGCAAACTACATGAGGCCAGAGAGAGAGAGAGAGAGAGAGAGAGAGAGAGAGAGAAGAGAGAGAGAGAGGAGAGAGAGAGGAGAGAGGAGAGAGAGGAGAGAAGAAGAGAGAGAGAAGAGAGAGAGAGAGAGAGAGAGAGAGAGAGAGAGAGAGAGAGAGAGAGAGAGAGAGAGAGAGAGAGAGCGAGAGAGAGAGAGAGAGAGTAGAGAGAGAGAGAGAGAGAGAGAGAGAGAGAGAGAGAGATAGAGAGGAGAGACGGAGGAGAGAGAAGAGAGACGAGAGAGAGAGAGAGGAGAGAGAGAGAGAGAGAGAGAGAGAGAGAGAGAGAGAGATTGTAGTACAAATAATTAAAGTGCTAAGCCAACACCTCTATACTGTCAAACCACAACCCATATGAGATACTGAAATAATAATCTACGAACTTTCAACCTTATAATTGTTTCCTGAGCGTCCCCTTTCCCTATCTTTTTCCGGTGGTTCCCTTCCCCTCTAAGAGTGGGAAATAGAATCCCTCTCCATGGTCGTGTCTCACCTGGGAGGGGAAAATGTAGCGAGGGTAAAACTGTCCGGTAATGCGAGAAAGGTGGTGCAATATGGTGCCGGGGAAGTTATTATAAAGCGTGGACCGTCACGAGCGGGTGAGGGGCTGGGTAAGTGTGTTTGAATGAAGGGAAGGATTGGAAGCAGACGGGGCAAGCGCAGGTTCAAATGTGTGGCAGCTGAAAAAGAGGATGAGAGCATGAGAGAGAGAGAGGAGAGAGGAAGAGACGGAGAGCAGAGAAGAAGGGGAGAGAGAGTATTGAAGAGAAGAGAGAGAGAGAGGAGAGGGAGAAGGGAGAGAATGATGAATAAGAGGGGGGGGAAGAGGAGCAGGAAGAGAGATTAAAGGAAGGCGGAGGGGGAGAGGGGAGGTAGAGAGAGAGAGAGGGGTGTGGAGTCGCGAGGAGAGATCGGCACGAAGGAGGGAGTGGAGGAGGAGTAAGAAGCGGAGGGGATAACAAGGGATAGAAAAAGAGATAAAAATTGTTTCTTTGGGCGGAAAAGAGGAGCAGGAAATGCGAAGACATTTACGGTAGAGTCGGCGGCAGTTTTCCCTTCCTCTACGGCTTGTGAGAGCAGGAATGCTGCGCACCTTCCCTTCGCGTCCTCCTAGTCGGCGCACCCACTTCCTGGTCAGGTCGATCCCTCTCCTTGTTTAACTTCTCTCTATGGCCTTGTCATCCGAGGAGAACAAAAGCAGAAACTTATTTCCCGTGGGCGTTCACACGCCTGGTGGGTGCGAAAAAACTGGCGGTTCACGCTTGGTCCCCGGCCCCGTTCGCCCCTCCTACGGGACGGCGGGAGGTGCAATTTCCATTGGGCCTTTCATCCCAGGTACCATTAGGTCCACTTACTCCCTCTCCCCTCATGGCGTCCCTAACCCCTCCTTCCCCATGGCGGGCCTACTCCCTCCTCTCCCCTCATGGCGTCCCTATATACTCCCTCCTCTCCCCTCATGGCGTCCCTACTCCCTCCTCTCTCCCCTCATGGCGTCCCTATATACTCCCTCCTCTCCCTTCATGTCGTCCCTACTCCCTCCTCTCCCCTCATGGCGTCCCTACTCCCTCCTCTCCCCTCATGGCGTCCCTATATACCTACCTCCTCTCCCCTCATGGCGTCCGTACTCCCTCCTCTCCCCTCATGGCGTCCCTATATACTCCCTCCTCTCCCCTCATGTCGTCCCTACTCCCTCCTTCTCCCCTCATGGCGTCTCTATATATACTCCCTCCTCTCCCCTCATGGGCGTCCCTAATCTCTCCTCTCCCCTCATGGCGTCCCTACTCCCTCCTCTCCCCTCATGGCGTCCCTACTCCCTCCTCTCCCCTCATGGCGTCCCTACTCCCTCTTCTCCCTCATGGCGTCCCTATATATACTCCCTCCTCTCCCCTCATGGCGTCCCTAATCTCTCCTCTCCCCTCATAGGCCGTCCCTATATACTCCCTCCTCTCCCCTCATGGCGTCCCTAATCCCTCCTCTCCCCTCATGGCGTTCCCTACTCCCTCCTCTCCCCTCATGGCGTCCCTACTCCACTCCTCTCCCCTCATGGGCGTCCCTACTCCCTCCTCTCCCCTCATGGCGTCCCTATATACTCCCTCTTATCCCCTCATGGCGTCCCTACTCTCTCATCTCCCCTCATGGCTTCCCCTAATATACTCCCTCTTATCCCTCATGGCGTCCCATACTCCCTCCTCTCCCCTCATGGCGTCCCTACTCCCTCCTCTCCCCTCATGACGTCCCTATATACTCCCTCTTCTTCCCTCACATGGCGTCCCTACTCCCTCCTCTCCCCTCATGGCGTCCCTACTCCTCTTCTCCCCTCATGGCGTCCCTACTCCCTCCTCTCCCCTCATGGCGTCCCTACTCCCTCCTCTCCCCTCATGGCGTCCCTATATATACTCCCTTCTCTCCCCCTCATGTCGTCCCTACTCCCTCCTCTCCCCTCATGGCGTCCCTATATATACTCCCTCTTCTCCCCTCATGGCGTCCCTATATATACTCCCTCCTCTCCCCTCATGGCGTCCCTACTCCCTCCTCTCCCCTCATGGCGTCCCTACTCCCTCCTCTCCCTCATGGCGTCCCTACTCCCTCCTCTCCCCTCATGGCGTCCCTACTCCCTCTTCTACCCCTCATGGCGTCCCTACTCCCTCCTCTCCCCTCATGGCGTCCTACTCCCTCCTCTCCCTCATGGCGTCCCTACTCCCTCCTCTCCCCTCATGGCGTCCCTATATACTCCCTCCTCTCCCCTCATGGCGTCCCTACTCCCCTCCTCCCCCTCATGGCGTCCCTACTCCCTCTTCTCCCCCCTCATGGCGTCCCTATATACTCCCTCTTCTCCCCTTATGGCGTCCCTATATATACTCCCTCCTCTCCCCTCATGGCGTCCCTACTCCCTCTTCTCCCCTAATGGCGTCCCTATATACTCCCTCCTCTCCCCTCATGGCGTCCCTACTCCCTCCTCACCCCTCATGGCGTCCCTATATACTCCCTCCTCTCCCCTCATGGCGTCCCTATATACCCCCACCCCTCCTCTCCCCTCATGGCGTCCCTATATACTCCCCCTCTCCCCTCATGGCGTCCCTATATATACTCCCTCCTCTCCCCTCATGGCGTCCCTACTCCCTCTTCTCCCCTCATGGCGTCCCTATATACTCCCTCCTCTCCCCTCATGGCGTCCCTACTCCCTCCTCACCCCTCATGGCGTCCCTATATACTCCCTCCTCTCCCCTCATGGCGTCCCTATATACACCCTCCTCTCCCCTCATGGCGTCCCTATATACTCCCCTCCTCTCCCCTCATGGCGTCCCTATATATACTCCCTCCTTCTCCCCTCATGGCGTCCCTACTCCCTCCTCTCCCCTCATGGCGTCCCTATATATACTCCCTCCTCTCCCCTCATGTCGTCCCTACTCCCTCCTCTCCCCTCATGGCGTCCCTACTCCCTCCTCTCCCTCATGGCGTCCCTACTCCCTCCTCTCCCCTCATGGCGTCCCTACTCCCTCCTCTCCCCTCATGGCGTCCCTACTCCCTCCTCTCCCCTCATGGCGTCCCTATATATAACGGTACTTTCAAACCAATCACAAACATGTATCGTGTATCACGGCGCGAAAATATGGAATGAATTACCGTTGGACTTAAAAACAAAACCTACCTTGACTAGTTTTAAACATTGTCTCAAAAAGTTCCTCTTATTGCAATACCAGCAACAGTAATCAGACATAATTTGTGTATATATGTGTATATACTTTGTACTCGTATGTGTATGTTTATGTATGCGTATTTGCTCGTATGTGTGTGTATGCGTATTTGCTCGTATGTGTGTGTATGTATGTGTGCATATTTACTCGTATGTATATGTATGTGTATTCGCTCGTATGTGTATGTGTGTGTATTTGCTCATATGTGTATGTGTGTGTGTGTATTTGCTCGTATGTGTAATTGTGTATGTGTGTGTATTTGCTCATATGTGTATGTGTGTGTGTGTGTGTGTATATTTACTCATGTGTATGTGTGCGTATTTGTTCCTATGTGTTTGTGTATGTATACGTATTTAGTCGTATGTGTATTTGTATGTGTTTAATTAATTAGAATTCTTCAAGTGTGTATATATAGGAGCCTTTTAAGAGAGTTTACTCTCAACAGGCTCAGCCAATTTTATATAATTATGTATTATGTTTTTATTACATGTATAACTGTTTGGCTAAATAAATGTATAAATCTAAAAATCTATATATACTCCCTCCTCTCCCCTCATGTCGTCCCTACTCCCTCCTCTCCCCTCATGGCGTCCCTACTCCATCCTCTCCCCTCATCCATGGTGTCTCTACTCCCTCCTCACCCCTCATGGCGTCCCTATATATACTCCCTCCTCTCCCCTCATGGCGTCCCTATATATACTCCCTCCTCTCCCCTCATGGCGTCCCTATATATACTCACTCCCTCCCCCCCCTCATGGCGTCCCTACTCCCTTCTCTCCCCTCATGGCGTCCCTACTCCCTCCTCTCCCCTCATGGTGTCCCTACTCCCTCCTCTCCCCTCATGGCGTCCCTATATATACTCCCTCCTCTCCCCTCATGGCGTCCCTACTCCCTTCTCTCCCCTCATGGCGTCCCTACTCCCTCCTCTCCCCTCATGGCGTCCCTATATACTCCCTCCTCTGCCCTCCTCATTCTTGTCTACATTTTCCACTCCTACTCACGTCATGGCTGGCAAGTACTGTTCCCAGGTGCTCATGACGCAGTGCTGTGACAGTGCTTGGCAAAGAGACAAAGATGTGCTGTGTGCTGTCACATTTTTATTTTTGTATTATTGTGTGTTTTGAAGGAAACTAGTGCGGGTGCGTGCGTGCGTGCGTGCGTGGCGTGCGTGGGTGGGTGGGTGGGTGGGTGGGTGGGTGGGTGGGTGGGTGGGTGGGTGGGTGGGTGTGTGTGTGTGTGTGTGTGGTGTGTGTGGTGTGTGTGTGTGGTGTGGTGTGTGTGTGTGTGTGTGGTTGTGGTGTGTGTGTGTGTGTGTGTGTGTGTGTGTCATACAAGACATTCAAGACACTGGAGAGCAAGGCTGTGGTGGTCTATAATATGACCGCGGCAGTGGACTCTAAGATGAAGTCGCTAATAAAAGTGGAAGCAGCTGTCCCGATCTGACTCTTCCCACTGCCCTGCTGACTCTCACGGGGAGTCTGTCTTTCGTGGGAAAAAGTTGGTGTCTCCTCCCTCGTGGAGAGTTCCGGTTCTGCACTGCATTACTTATTATTACGACTGCTTGATTGACTCAGCTCTTCCCCTTTGCCTTCCCTAATCCTCTTATCGCAGGTGAAAAAGAAGCTCGGGGTGTAGTGGCACGACATCTGTGTGGCAGGTCGTGGTGGCGCTCTCAGGCTGCTTCTGACGCCTCCCTTCACGCACCACAGGACGGAGGGTTGCTCGCTCGTCGCCTACTGCGCGGCACGACCCAAACGCCCAGGTCAAGTATATAAGTCATAGCAGTGAAACTACATCAGCCCTTCCTCAAGCACCCCTGCCCCTTACCTGCCTGTCTATTTTGTCAGTTTCTCTCTTAACTGCATTTCCTGATCTTACACCATTACTAATATTACTATTGCGAAGTCAATAGGGAGTTTTAAAAGGAGGCTAGATAATTTCATGGATGGGGATGAAAGGTGGATGTAGGCTACAGTGTTAAGTAACAGGAACTACCACGTGTAGGTCTCGCGGCCTCTTGTAGCTTCTTTATTTTTTATATTCTTACGTATTACTATCTACTGTTTCTATCACTCTCAACACCCCACACCACCACTATCATCATCCCTAACAGTACTAATACTACCACTACCATCCCACCACCCCTTATACAGTCCTCTGAAAAGACCTTAAGTGATACACGCACACTAATTACATCCCCACCTGCCACTCTGCACACCTCCAGCCGCTCCCCGCCACGACCTTTGACCTCCCATGACCCTTGGTGTGTTCGCGGCAACAGGTCTGCGGGAGCGAGGGAATCCGGCTCCTGCTCCGATTCATTATTTTATTCGAAAACTGTGCAAATACTATACACGTTTTTCCTTACTTCGTTTTCACACTTCTTGGCTGTTCGAGTGTGCGTGTGTGTGTGTGTGTGTGTGTGTGTGTGTGTGTGTGTGTGTGTATGTGTGTGTGTGTGTGTGTGTGTGTGTGTGTGTTATATATGTGTGTGTGTGTATGATGTGTGTGTGTGTGATGTGTGTGTGTGTGTGGTGTGTGTGTGTGTGTGTGTGTGTGTGTGTGTGTGTGTGTGTGTTGTGTGTGTGTGTGTGTGTGTGTGTGTATATGTGTGTTGTGGTGTGTGTGTGTGTGTGTGTGTGTGTGTGTGTGTGTGTGTGTGTGTGTGTGTGTGTGTGTGTGTGTGTGTGTGTGTGTGTGTGTGTGTGTGTGTGTGTGTGTGTGTGTGTGTGTTCATCAGGTGCCATTGTGTGTCAGTCAGCCAGTCTCCTTTCCCCATTTTCACTTCTCTTCTTTTCACTTTCCATCTGACACTTAAATGGGCTACGCTACCCTTTTCCTTCCCGTTCCTTTCTCCATTATCCTTCTTTCCACCTCATTATCTCTCTCTCTCTCTCTCTCTCTCTCTCTCTCTCTCTCTCTCTCTCTCTCTCTCTCTCTCTCTCTCTCTCTCTCTCTCTCTCTCCTCTCCTCTCTCTCTCTCTCTCCTGCCCCTTCCCCTCATCCTCCCTGATCCACCCGCCCCGTTTCACCCTTGGTCAATAAACTTCAAGCGACAAACCGAACCTTGTTTGAACTTCATTTACCCGCCTGAGTTGCGCGTCCCAAGGAAACAAGAAAGGTTG
>JACEEZ010020709.1:656378-686378 GCA_016584305.1 Chionoecetes opilio | reverse complement strand
CCATAGCTACACCTCCCCCCGCATACTCCCAGGCACCCCGTCCCCCGCGCCACACCCACTGCTCCTCTCTCTCTAATCCTCGGAGGCTGGCGGGCACCGGCGGCCGAGACGGAACTGAGCAAACTAAATCCCCCGTAATGCTTCATAATGACCTGGCGTGACTTGGTCCAGTCAAAGCCTCGCCAGAGTTGAAGTGATGAACACGCACTGACCTCCCCCTCCACGCCGGGAGGTACCGTACACGTATACCAAAACTAATCTCTCTCTCTCTCTCTCTCTCTCTCTCTCTCTCTCTCTCTCTCTCTCTCTCTCTCTCTCTCTCTCTCTCTCTCTCTCTCTCTTATTTGCGTTAGCCTAAGCGCGAAAATTGAAACCATGAGCTTGATGGGCCAGTTACCAGATGACTTGGATAGAAGTGGAATTAAGAAATAGCCTAGTATACTGTTAAGAAGGAAGAGGAGGTTATGACTTATAATTATAATCCTTCCTGATTTTATTCTGTTTTGTATATTTTCAGTTTTGTATATTTCCAGTCCATCTGACGGTTTGTGGACAGTAGGTTATATAAGTAATACATTTATCATGCATAAAAAATATATATTGAAGGAGAGGCAGGTAATTAACATGACAGGTGCAAAAAAATGAATGACGGAAACATAAATCCATGTCTAAACACACACACACACACACACACACACACACACACACACACACACACACACACACACACACACACACACACACACACACACACACACACACACACACACACACACACACACACACGCACAGTGACACACACAACATTTAGTGCATATGTGTAGCTAATGCATATTTTTCACATGGATTAAAGAGCTGTATTAAATCATATATCATAATAATAAGCTTGATCTCTGTATTACATACCCACAAACCACTTACTTACATGTAGCACATTTACCTGGTTGTGTACGTGGGTTAATATAGTAAATAAAAAATTCTTTCTAAATAAAAAAATAATTTGAAACGTGAAATCACACTATGCTGCATAATGTGCGTTGTTAATTAGCCCGAAACATAATTACCCGAAAGTAACGTGAGATCTGTTCTTGTTTTCGTGAAACGTTCAATATTCCAAAGTGACGAAACGAGACAAAAACTCTGTCAGACTGGATTTGACTGTGTGTGTGCATGAGTATAAAAGATAAAGATTAGGTGATTGATAATTATGAATGATAACAAAATAGAATGGAGTGAAAAAAAAATGAACCGGAGGCTGTGATGATAACAGAAAATAAAACAGAACAAGACCATTATATGTAAAAAAAATTGTAAAACTTATAAACAACTAAGAGATTAAACACAAGACGATGAAGAAAAGATGCATAGATATGTACAAAAAACTACGGTATATTATTTCATACGAGAGAGAGAGAGAGAGAGAGAGAGAGAGAGAGAGAGAGAGAGAGAGAGAGAGAGAGAGAGAGAGAGGAGAGAGAGAGAGAGAGAGAGAGAGAGAGAGAGAGAGAGAGAGAGAGAGAGAGAGAGAGAGAGAGAGAGAGAGAGAGAGAGAGAGAGGAGAGAAGAGAGAGAGAGAGAGAGAGAGAGAATACCTGTCACCTGTCACCTGATGGCACGGTGGTGGGTCCTCAGGTGAGCGGCTAACCATAACATCACTCTTTCAGCGTTACGGAGGGAAATAATTTGACGAGGACTGCTGGAATGAAGGGAACATATCTTCGCTTCTCTCTCCTCTCTCTCTCTCTCTCTCTCTCTCTCTCTCTCTCCTCTCTCTCTCTCTCTCTCTCTCTCTCTCTCTCTCATAAAAAAAATGACACTAGTAGTTTTTTTTACATGTCAATGCACCTTTTCTTCATCATTTCATGTTTAATCAATCATTTGTTTGTTTAAAAGCTTTACATATTTTTCTACTTTCTAACGGTCTTGTTCTGTTATATTTTCTGTTATCATCACAACCTCCGATTCACTTTCCTTTTTTTTTTTTTTTTACTGCTTTCTATTTTGTTGTCATTCCTAGTCAATCATTCCCTTTCTTTCTCGTTTTTTTCCCCAATTACCTCTTATAACTCTTTCCTTTATTTACTTTCTAATTTTGCTTCCTTTCCATTTTCTCCTTACTCACACGCATCTCCTCCTCCTCCTCCTCTTCTTCCTCCACCACCTCCTCCTCCTCCTCCCTCGTCATTACCGCCGGCCACTGCCTCAATACACTCATTCCTCTCCACCCACTCCACCCCTCTCCTCTTTCACCCTTAATGAATGCATCTCATTATAAAAATTCGTGATTTAGAAGCATTTCTTATTAGGAGTCATTATCGGGGAGGGAAATGACCCGCCGTGTGTCTATCGTTATTTGTTAATGGTGGTGGTGGTGGTGGTGGAGAGGATGGTAGGAGGAAGAGAAAGAGAGAGGTAGGATGATGAAGAAGGGATAGGGGGATGTTGAAGGAGGAAGAGGTACGATGTTGAAGGAGGGATTGGGGGATGTTGAAGGAGGGATTGGGGGATGTTGAAGGGGGATGGGGGGATGTTGAAGGAGGGATTGGGGGGATGTTGAAGGAGGATTGGGGGATGTTGAAGGGGGGAAATAGGGGGTTTTTGGGAAAGGGGGATTGGGGGATGTTGAAAGAGGGATTGGGGGATGTTGAAGGAGGGATAGGGGGATGTTGAAGGAGGGATTGGGGGATGTTGAAGGAGGGATTGGGGGATGTTGAAGGAGGGATTGGGGGGATGTTTGAAGGGGGGATAGGGGGATGTTGAAGGAGGAATTGGGGGATGTTGAAGGAGGGATTGGGGGATGTTGAAGGAGGGAAGGGGGATGTTTGAAAGAGGGATTGGGGGATGTGAAGGAGGGATTGGGGGATGTTGAAGGAGGAAGGGGGATGTTGAAAGAGGGATTGGGGATGTTGAAGGAGGGATTGGGGGATGTTAAAGGAGGTTATAGGGGGATGTTGAAAGAGGGATTGGGGAATGTTGAAGGAGGGATAGGGGGATGTTGAAAGAGGGATTGGGGGATGTTGAAGGAGGGTTTGGGGGATGTTGAAGTAGGGATTTGGGGATGTTGAAGGAGGGTAGGGGGATGTTGAAAGAGGGATGGGGGATGTTGAAGGGGGGGATCGGGAGATGTGAAGGAGGGATTGGGGGATGTTGAAGGAGGGATAGGGGGATTTTGAAAGAGGGATTGGGGGATTTTGAAGGAGGGGGGGGGGATGTTGAAAGAGGGATTGGGGATGTTGAAGGAGGGATTCGGGGATGTTGAAGGAGGGATTTGAGGGATGTTGAAGGAGGGATAGGGGGATGTTGAAGGAGGGATTGGGGGATGTTAAAGGAGGGATTGGGGGGAGTTGAAGAAGGGATTGGGGGATGTTGAAGGAGGGAGGGGGTGTTGAAAGAGGGATTGGGAGATGTTGAAGGAGGGATAGGGGGATTTTGAAGGAGGGTTTGGGGGGATGTTGAAAGAGGGATTGGGGGATGTTGAAGGAGGGATTGGGGGATGTTGAAGGAGGGATAGGGGGATGTTGAAAAGGGATTGGGGGAGTTGAAGGAGGGATAGGGGGATGTTGAAGGAGGGATTGGGGGATGTTGAAGGAGGGATGGGGGATTTTGAAGGAGGGATTGGGGATGTTGAAGGAGGGATTGGGGGATATTGAAGGAGGGATTGGGGTATGTTAAAAGGAGGGAGGGGGGGATGTTGAAAGAAGGATTGGGGGATGTTGAAGGAGGGATAGGGGGATGTTGAAGGGGGGATTGGGGATGTTGAAGGAGGGATAGGGGGATGTTGAAGGCGGGAGAGTAGGATTTTAAAGGAGGGATAGGGGGATGTTGAAGGGAGGAAAGGAGGGTAGGAAATAGGAGTTGAAGGAGGGGAAGGGGGATGTTGAAGGGGGAGAGGTAGGATGTTGAAGGAGGGATAGGGGGATGTGGAAGGAGGGAGAGGTAGGATGTTGAAGGAGGGATAGGGGGATGTTAAAGGAGGGAGAGGTAGGATGTTGAAGGAGGGATAGGGGATGTTGAAGGAAGGAGAGGTAGGATGTTGTAGGAGGGATAGGGGGATGTGAAAGGAGGGAGAGGTAGGATGTTGAAGGAGGGATAGGGGGATGTTGAAGGAGGGTTTGGGGGGATGTTGAAGGAGGGATTGGGGGATGTTGAAGGAGGGATTGGGGGATGGTGAAGGAGGGATTGGGGGGGATGTTGAAGGAGAGATTAGGGGATGTTGAAGGAGGGAGAGGTAGGATTTTGAAGGAGGGATTGGGGGATGTTGAAGGAGGGATTGGGGGATTTTGAAGGAGGGATTGGGGGATGTTGAAGGAGGGAGAGGTAGGATTTTGAAGGAGGGTTTGGGGGATGTTGAAGGAGGGATTGGGGGATGTTGAAGGAGGGTTTGGGGGGATGTTAAAGGAGGGATTGGGGGATGTTGAAGGAGGATTGGGGGATGTTGAAGGGGGGAAATTAGGGGATAAGAAGGAGGGATTGGGGTATGGTGAAGGAGGGATTGGGGGATGTTAAAAGGAGGGATTGGGGGATGTTGAAGGAGGGATTGGGGGATTGAAGGAGGGATTGGGGGATGTTGAAGGGGGGATAGGGGGATGTTGAAGGGGGGATTGGGGGATGGTGAATGAGGGATTGGGGGATATTGAAGGAGGGATTAGGGGATGTTGAAGGAGGGATTGGGGGATGGGAAGGAGGGATTGGGGATGTTGAAGGAGGGATTAGGGGATGTTAAAGGGAGGAATTGGGGGATGTTGAAGGAGGGATTGGGGGATGTTGAAGGAGGGTTTGGGGGGATGTTGAAGGAGGGATTGGGGGATGTTGAAGGAGGGATTGGGGGATTTGAAGGAGGATTGGGGGATGTTGAAGGAGGGATTGGGGGAAGTTGAACGAGGGATTGGGGGAGGGTTGAAGAAGGGATTGGGGGATGTTGAAGGAGGGATTGGGGGATGTTGAAGGAGGGAGGGGGGGATTTTGAAAAGAGGGATTGGGGGATGTTGAAGGAGGGATTGGGGGATGTTGAAGGAGGGATAGGGGGATGTTGAAAAAGGGATTGGGGGTGTTGAAGGAGGGATAGGGGGATGTTGAAGGAGGGATTGGGGGATTGTTGAAGGAGGGATAGGGGGATGTTGAAGAAGGAGGGATTGGGGGATGTTGAAGGAGGGATTGGGGGATGTTGAAGGAGGGGATTAGGGTATGTTAAAAGGAGGGGGGGGGGGGATGTTGAAAGAAGGATTGGGGGATTTTTGAAGGAGGGATAGGGGGATTTTGAAGGAGGGATTGGGGATGTTGAAGGGAGGGATAGGGGGATATTGAAGGAGGGAGAGGTAGGATGTTGAAAGGAGGGATAGGGGGATGTTGAAGGAGGAAGGAGGTAGGATGTTGAAGGAGGGATAGGGGGATGTTGAAGGAGGGAGAGGGTAGGAGTTGAAGGAGGGATAGGGGGAATGTCGAAGGAGGAGAGGTTAGGATGTTGAAGGAGGGATAAGGGGAGTTAAAGGAGGGAGAGGTAGGATGTTGAAGGAGGGTAGGGGGATGTTGAAGGAGGGAGAGGTAGGATTTTGAAGGAGGGGATAGGGGGATGTTGAAGGAGGGATTGGGGGATGTTGAAGGAGGGATTGGGGGATGTTGAAGGAGATATTGTGGGGATTTTTGAAGGAGGGAGAGGGTTAGGAGTTGAAGGAGGGATTGGGGGATGTTGAAGGAGGGAGAGGTAGGATTTTGGGAAGGAGGGAAATTGGGGGATGTTGAAGGAGGGAGAGGTAGGATTTTTGAAGGGGGGATTGGGGGGGATGTTGAAGGGGGATTGGGGGATGTTGAAGGGGAATTGGGGGATGTTGAAGGGGGGGGGATGTTGAAGGAGGGATTAGAGGATTTTTGAAGGAGGGATTGGGGGGATGTTGAAGGAGGGATTGGGGGATGGTGAAGAGGGATTTTGGGGATGTTGAAGGAGGGTTTGGGGGGGATGGTGAAGGAGGGATTGGGGGATGTTGAAGGAGGGATAGGGGGATTTTGAAGGAGGGGAGGTAGGATGTTGAAGAAGGGTTTGGGGGGATGTTGAAGGAGGGATTGGGGGATGGTGAAGGAGGTAATGGGGGATGTTGAAGGAGGGATAGGGGGGATTTTGAAGGAGGGAGAGGTAGGATGTTGAAGAAGGGATTGAGGGATTTGAAGGGGAGGTTGGGGGGATGTTGAAGGAGGGATAGGGGGATTTTGAAGGAGGGAGAGGTAGATTTTGGGAAAAGGGATTGGGGGATGTTGAAGGAGGGATTGGGGGATGTTGAAGGAGGGATAGGGGGATTTGAAGGAGGGATAAGGGGGGTTTTTGAAGGGGGGAGAGGGAGGATGTGAAGAAGGGATTAGGGGAGGGTTAAAGGAGGGATTGGGGGATGTTTGAAGAGGGTTAGGGGGATTTGAAGGAGGGAGAGGTTTAGGATTTTGAAGAAGGGTTTGGGGGATGTTGAAGGGGGGATTGGGGGATGTGAAGGGGGGATTGGGGGATGTTGAGGAGGGATTGGGGGATGTTGAAGGAGGGATTGGGGGATGGTGAAGGAGGTATTGGGGGATGTTGAAGGGGGATAGGGGGATTGTGAAGGAGGGAGGGTAGGATGTTGAAGAAGGGATTGGGGGGATGTTGAAGGAGGGATTGGGGATGTGGAAGGGGGGATAGGGGGATTTTGAAGGAGGGATTGGGGGATGTTGAAGGAGGGATTGGGGGATGTTGAAGGAGGGATAGGGGTTTTTGAAGGAGGGAGAAGTAGGATTTTGAAGAAGGGATTGGGGGATGTTGAAGGAGGGAGAAGTAGGATGTTGAAGAAGGGATTGGGGGATGTTGAAGGAGGGATTGGGGGATGTTGAAGGAGGGTTTAGGGGGATTTTGAAGGAGGGAGAGGTAGGATATTGAAGAAGGGATTGGGGGATGTTGAAGGAGGGTTTGGGGGGGGATTTTGAAGGAGGGATTGGGGGATGTTGAAGGAGGGATTGGGGGATGTTGAAGGAGGGATAGGGGGATTTTGAAGGAGGGAGAGGTAGGATGTTGAAGAAGGGATTGGGGGATGTTGAAGGAGGGATTGGGGATTTTGAAGGAGGGATAGGGGGATTTTGAAGGAGGAGGTAGGATGTTGAAGGGATTGGGGGATGTTGAAGGAGGGATTGGGGGATGGTGAAGGGAGGGATTGGGGGATGTTGGAAGGAGGGATTGGGGATGTTGAAGGGGGGAAATTGGGGGATGTTGAGGGAGGGATTGGGGGATGTTGAAGGAGGAGAGGTAGGATGTTGAAGGAGGGTTTGGGGGATGTTGAAGGGGGTTTGGGGAGATGTTGAAGGAGGAATTGGGGGAGGGTTGAAGGAGGGATTGGGGGATGTTGAAGGAGGGAGGGGGGAATGTTTGAAGGAGGGATTGGGGGATGTTGAAGGAGGGATTGGGGGATGTTGAAGAAGGGATTGGGGGATGTTGAAGGAGGGTTTGGGGATGTTGAAGGAGGGATTGGGGGATGTTGAAGAAGGGATTGGGGGGATTTTGAAGAAGGGATTGGGGGATGTTGAAGGAGGGATTGGGGGATGTTGAAGAAGGGATTGGGGATGTTGAAGGAGGGATTGGGGGATGTTGAAGGAGGGATTGGAGGATAGTGAAGAAGGGATTGGGGGATGTTGAAGGAGGGATTGGGGGATAGTGAAGAAGGGAGAGGTATAGGAGGATAAAGGAGAGAATGGTTGTACTGGTTATGAGTGAACCGTATTTATGGTGAAGGGGAACTAGTAATGGTAATTATTATGGTGGTTACGGTGATGGATGGTGCCCTTTGTGTAATGACTTGTGATTATAGGTAATGGTTAAGGCAATGGTTGTGGTGGTGGCGGCGGCGGCAATGGGGGTGGTTTTGGGAAGGGAAGGGAGGGAGGAAGGAGGGAAGAGAAGGGAGAAGGAGGGGGAGGGAAAGAGGAGGAGGGAGGAGGAAGGAAGAGGAAGAGGAAGAAAAAGGAGAAGAGGAGGAGGAGGAGGAGGAGGGGGAGGAGGAGGAGGAGGAGGAGGAGGAGGAGGAGGAGGAGGAGGAGGAGGAGGAGGAGGAGGAGGAGGAAAGGGGAGGAGGAGAAAGAGGAGGAGGAGGAGGAGGAGGAAGAGGAGGAGGAGGGTATAGGCGTGCCAGGTAATACAAGAGTGAGTGGTGATAATGGTGGTGATGATGGTGAAGATAGTGGTGACAAGGTAAGCGGGGTGACGCCATGACGGGGGGGTATCGGGGTGAGAGGTGAGGTGAGGAATGACGATAATGGTAATGAAGAATGATGGTGGGGGCCGGGGTGTGATGAAGGGGGTGATGAAGGAGGGGGGGTAGAGGTGAGTCTGCGGGGGTGCGGCGGGAGTAATGGTATGGAGAGCAATTGGTGGTGGGAAAAGCTTGAAATTTACCCATGAAGAGAGATACACTCACACTTACACACCTAAACACCTACACACACACACACACACACCTACACACACAGAAACACACACACACACACAGTCACACCTACAACACACACACACACACACACACACACACACACACACACCTACACACACACACTCCTACACACACACACACACACACACACACAGACACACAGACACACACACACAGCCGGATGTAAGGTTGCATATTAGTGGACCCAAAACACGGTATCACACCCACGCTAATGCAATAATGTTTCAATATATTTCCTATTTTCACCGTGACGACCTCCGCCCTCTGAGTGACACTAAGAGTATTAATTTTTCCTGTTCATCACGAGAAACATCATGGCTTAAAGATGACGGAACGTAATACAAAATTAATAAACATTGCTTTTATATATAGAGAGAGAAATATAATGGAGAAAGAGAGAAAGGGAAAGAGAAAAGAGAAAAATAGAAAGAAAATATAAGAAAAATTAATTCTAAAATATAGAAAAATAGAGAAAGAAAGAGAAATAGAGATTAGATAGAGATAGAGATACATAGTTTGATAGATATTTATGTATGTATGCATGTATATCCGTACAAGGAAGATCTCAGACGTCAATTGTACCATCAAAAAACAGCTCAAAGACGCAAATATCTGTCCAAAACAACGGGACAGGCGTGAGCAAAGACATAAAAAGAAATACTCGCACATAAAAGCAGCACCTCACCATACACACAAGGGCCGCAGGGCATCTCGACCCTCTCTCGCTGACAAGCTCCCAATTTACGGGTGAACTCAACAGGAAGCAGAAGACGCCAGTGCTAGTGAATAGGGTTCGTTCCCTTCGTTTTCACCTCTATCTGTCCCTCAGAGGTGGACGGGGGCAGAGGGTGGACGGGAAGGGGAGAAAAGAGAGGGATGGAGAGAGGAGGGAGGGTAACGGGTCCGTAGCTGAGTACGAAAGGAGGGTACGGAATGGTAGAAGAGAGGGGGAGGGGTGGAGGGAGCAGGGGAACCATATAATGACGGGTTGCAAGTCTTGTTTCCTGCTCAGAGGAGGGAACAAAGGGGCTGATGGAGGAGGGGCGAGGAGAATGTTGTGAGGATGGAAGAGGGAAGAGCAATAGGAGGGGCAGCGCTTAGGAAGGAAGAATGGAGAGGGAGGGAGGGAGAGGGAGAACTCATTGGAAAGACAGACATGATGGGTGGAGTGAGTAAAGGGTAGTTGTAGAGGTACTGTAGATGCCGTCACGGAGGAGGGAGAGAGATAGAGAGAGATGGAAAGGAGGCGAGGATAACACAGGAGGGACAAGACGTAGGAAAACACGTGTGTATAAAAAGAAAGACACGAATGGAAGAGAAGGAGGAAGAAGGGGCAGGAATGGAAAAGAAGGGGCAGGAAAGGAAGAAAAGGAGAAAGAAGGGGCAGGAAAGGAAGAAAAGGAGAAGGAAGGGTCAGGAAAGGAAGAGAAGGAGGAAGAAAGGGCATTGGTGTCCCATATGACAAGGGAATGTATAAAGGATAGTGGTGCTAGGGAGGGACCGAAGGGGTTGGGGAAGGGGGGGTTCCTCATGAAGGTCAGGAGGGGGTGTAGAGGGAAGGGCAGCAATAAGGATGGCAAGTGTAGGGTACGAAACAGGGGGGAGGGGGGAGAGGGGTGACCTATATGGCAGGGGAAGGGGAGGACGCTGTGGCTGAGGCGTGGAGATTGATTACCTTGTGAGGGAGAGAGATCTTCTAACAAGTTTGTGATGGCGAGGGTTTTTTTCTTCTATTGGTACAAAAGAAACCTATTCAGCATCTCTTTGTGGGATGTCTGAGGTGTCTCATTCGTCTCTCCCTACCCATCCATGTATATATAGATTATTTTATATATATTTTTTTATTTAAACAGTTATTAAGCTCAGTTACACACAGTTACAGATGGCTTAGCAGATAAGACGAATTAAGGCAATAAATGTATGGATGGAAAAAGATGGATGGATAGATGGATAAACGGCTGCAGTGAACTATAATGAAAGAGTAATACGTTCTATAGCAGTAAACGCAAAAACCTGAATACATTTAATTATACAGTGCAGAGTTTGTGTAGGCAATTAGTCTCTATGGGAGGTTCTCATCGAGGTGTGGTAAGGTGTAAAGTAATGTGTTAGTAATTGTGTATAAGAGGAGAGTAGAGGGAGTGGCAAAAGTCAACAAAGTCCTTTAATACGGAGCAGCAGCAGCAGCAGTAGCAACAGTGTTAATATATAAAGGAAGTCTTTCTTTGGTGGAGTGGCGGAGATGACGCCGGGAGGGTTGGGGGTGAGGGGGGGCACAGACTATGGGGGTGATTGTGGAGGCTGTGAAAAAGAAAGGCAAGAGGATGAGGGATATAGATTAGTTGTCTAGTTAGGGGAAGAGGGGAAGGGAGCCCGCCAGGTAGGGAGGACGTGTAGGGTACGAATAGAGCAGGAGGAGAAAGATAGGGGAGCTAGGGAGGCGGTGAGAGGCCATACAGGGTCCGCCGTAGACTGAACACACGCCGCCGCCCCCCCCGGCTGCCAGCGCTCAATAACTTGCTTGGATGTCTAGATTACGCAACCCGGGAGGCGCTGGTCGCAAGCAGCAGGGGAGCGTCACCCCCTCATCTCGCGGCGGAAGACGAGGCACTTCATTTTTTGTTAACACGAGGGCGGCCTAGGTAACACGTAAGCGTAGAGGCACGGTGACGCCACACGAGGCACGGGGCCGAGGTGTAGGGGAGTGCCGTGTTATGCAACGCCCTGTGCAGGAGGCCACATGGTGGTGGATGGGACGCGACGCCCATAGCCGCGCCTTTGTCCTCCAGCTTCAAGGCTGTATGGGGACGCGGGGTTACCATACACCCCCACACACGCGCCAATTAAATACCTTCTTTTGTCACAAACCTTTGAAAACGTTTTTTTATTTTCTTAATTAAACTTTCATGTCCTGTGTGGCGAGGCGTCCGCAGTAGGGTGTGTGTGCCACAAAGATTACGGTGCGGCAAGGACGGAGTGGCGCGGCCAGATGGATTGCACGTAGCACGCAGGAAACCATAGTAATGGCGGCTCTTTGTGTGAGTGTGTGTGTTGCTTGGTCCGCCTGCCTTCTCTCCAGCCTTTGTTGCTAAGCTGCCTCGCAATGCATGCCTCGCCCCTCGCCTGGCATACTTGCCATCCTGTCTCGCCTACCCGGCTTCCTGGGCCTAATGCACTGCCTGGGTTTGTCTCCTTACTTAGGCTCTTCCCTGCCCATAGATAATCGCACACACACACACACACACACACACACACACACACACACACACACACACACACACACACACACACACACACACACATACACACACACACACACGCGCGCGCGCGCTTCTTTAGCATATTGTGGGTTGAGTATTTTCAGCACATCGTCATGTATACAAACCACGGTCTGTATCAAATCAAAACGCTCGACACTTTCATGGGATTGGTTACACTGAGGGAGACATTCTTCGATCTCCTCACCAACACAAAAGAGGGAGAGAGGGTTGGAGGGAAGGTACCGTCATCCACGGGACTCTTGAAGAAACTATCCAACTATCCTTGTGTAGATTAACTTTTGTGAAGTATCATATCCCGCGTGCTTTAGTCGCGTCGTCGGCTGGGTCACACGCACCACCTCGTCCTCCCACTCGAACCCTATCACCCTCTTCTCTTCCTTACCCCAAGGCCATAACCTCACCAACCTCCTCTACACACCAAAAGGGTCACTAATGCATCACTTATTACTAGGAAGCACCGGGGAGCAGCGTGTTGCAGAGCCCTTTATACTGTTGCCAACCATTTACCCTTCCGCTATTAGCCTTTTCCTAGTAAAATCAACCGAATTATAAGAAGGGAAGATTGCACCCTCATAAACTACCAAAATGACCCCAGCCGCGCCCTCCCCCGCCCGGCCCGGGACACACTTGACGGCCTCGCCCTTGTGCACGCCCGACCCAAGGCCCACCAGGTGACGCGGCCAACAAGGGCTCAGCCAACCAATGAACACTTTTCTTATTACATAACAGCCAAGGATGGGGGGGGAGCAGAGGGGGGGAGGGAGGACGGAGGGATAAAAGACTGATGCAGGGTAAAGTGTAGGAAGGGAGGAGGAGGAGGAGGAATTGGGGAGTGCAGAGTTGGGATGAAAAAATTCCCAGTATGTCTTCGTGGGTGTCCTTACTTCTCTCTCTCTCTCTCTCTCTCTCTCTCTCTCTCTCTCTCTCTCTCTCTCTCTCTCTCTCTCTCTCTCTCTCTCTCTCTCTCTCTCTCTCTTTTATTTCTACTAATACTCATATTTCATAATTATGTCTACCCTATTAGTAATCCAACCTCTCCTCATATGTATATTCATTAATGTATGTATGTATACATTTTAGAATAATAGATGTATGTATGTATGTATTTGTGTATTTGTTTATGGAAGTGAGGATAACTGTGTGTGTGTGTGTGTGTGTGTGTGTGTGTGTGTGTGTGTGTGTGTGTGTGTGTGTGTGTGTGTGTGTGTGTGTGTGTGTGTGTGTGTGTGTGTGTGTATGTGTGTGTGTGTGTGTGTGTGTGTGCACGGTGTAACACACACACATATATATAATAATATAAGCGAAAGTGTGTGTGTGTGTGTGTGTCCGCGATAGGTGCCGCCCCCAGTGACGCAATCCCATCATATGGCACAGTTTTGGAGCCAGGTCGACCAGGGGCACATTTTAAGCCCACTTATGGGATGATCCGATCACTTAAAAAAAACAAAATTGTAGCCTATTAGCGAGAATTGTGAAAAAAAAATGTGGGTTGCGAGAATTGAGGAAACCTTGATGTAGGGTGATGGGTAATGGGTGAGTGAGTGGGTGGGGTGATGGGTAATGGGTGTGGGGTGATGGGTGAGTGAATGGGTGGGGGGTGATGGGTTGGGGGTGATGGGTGATGGGTGAGGGAATAGGTGGGGGGTGATGGGTAATGGGTGAGTGAATGGGTGTGTGGTGATGGGTATGGGGGGAGTGAATGGGTGGGGGGTGATGGGTAATGGGTGAGTGAATGGGTGGGGGGTGATGGTAAGGCGTTAATACATACATTTCTACATCCATGATTTAGGAAAGTTAAAGGGCTATCTGGAGAGTCTGTGTTTGGTGGGCCGAAGTCCCACCAAACACAGGTGGTGGGCCGAAGGCCCACCAATAGCCTTCCGCAGGAGCTAGCCAAAAAGTCCGCCCGGAGGGCGGCTTTGCGGCTAGTATATATATATATATATAATATATATATATCTATATATATATATATATATATATATATATTAAAATATATATAATATATATATATATATATATATATAAAATATATATATATTATATATTATATTATATACGTATATACAAAGAGAGAAAAAAATAGGGTAGGATTTATTAAATATGGGAGTAGAAAAGAAGATGAAGAAGTAGGAGGAGGAAAAAATAACGGAAAGAATGAAAGAAAAAGGGAAGAAAGAAGATAAAAATAACGTAGAATGAAGGCAAAAAATAAAAATAAAACTTAAGATGGAGATGAAGAACCACAACGTCTTTCCCTCCCTCACACCCTCCCCCTTCCTCGAGCTACTTCCTCCCCTACCGCCCCCCCCTCCACCAACACCACCACTGCACGGCTCCGCGAGGTGTGTCAATATACCTTGGCTTTGTTATTTACAGGCAAATAATGCAAGCGTTGCCCAGTAGTCCGGCCGCCTCGTGCTTGTTCAGTCACACCCCCGATCAGCTTCTCGTCCCCCGCACCGAAAACAACCCCTTGCCCCTCCGCCCAAGCACAGCCCCTCGCCCCTCCGCCCGCCGCGCCGCTGTTATATCCCCGCCACGCCCCGCCCGATAAGGTTAGGTTAGGTTAGGTTAGGTTTGGTTAGATTAGGAGGGGAAATAAGAGGGGAACAGAAGGGAAGAACTATAGTCACACCTGCTGCCTGTGATGGATGGAAGGATGGATGGATGGATGGATGGATGGATGGATGGATGGATGGATGGAAGGAAGGAAGGAAGGAAGGAAGAAGGAGGAAGGAAGGAAGGAAGGATGGATGGATGGATGGATGGAGGAAGAAAGAAAGAAAGAAAAGAAAGACAGAAAGAAAGGAAGGAAGGAAGGAAGGAAGGAAGGAAGGAAGGAAGAAAGGAAGGAAGGAAGGAAGGAAGGAAGGAAGGAAGGAAGGAAGGAAGGAAGGTTGGTGGGGATGTCACAGCCCGATAAGAGGGGAAGGAAGGAATAACAACTCACAGAAAAACGCGATGAATCAGTCACAAAGCGAATCATCAAAGGATAAATTTATAATGAAATTCAAGTTAAGTAATAAATAAAAAATAAAAATAGGAACTGTATCTCTTTACGATAATAGTAACAGGCAATTTAAAATGTAAAGGATCAGACAAACAAATAAAAAAAAGAAATTGAGTGAATGCAGCGGGACGAATCAGTCATCAAAGGATAATTATATAATAGAATTCAAGGTAAGTAATAAATAAAAGGAATAGGAACTGTATCTCCTTACGGTATAAACACGGACGATCAGACTAAAGAATAAAAAGAAATTGAGTAAATCAGTCAGTTAATAAATATAAATAATAAAACTCGTCTGTCCTCACACTGAACCCGCCACACCAGGCAGTACTTTTGGCCGGGATAGAAACCTCTGCAAGAAACTCAAGACTCAAGAAACTCACACTCTGCAAGAATATCAAACTGATCTTGAGAATTTGCATGAACTCTAAGGCTGAGGTAGATGTAACAATATTATGCTAAAGGAAACGCAAAGGAATTCAATAGTTTAGTTTAGTTTAGTTTATTGACTACAAGCAAACATAATCACATTCATAATTTAAGATTACAGTAAAATATACAATGGTACCTATCATTATAAATATAACAACTAGTTGTAGTCCAAGAAGGTTAATCTTACTCCGAAACAAACCCTAACAACTATAATATCATGAACAAACCATTACATTATTGGGTATGATTACAAGACACATAATATACTCCGAAAACACACTTTAACAACTACACAACTAATCATACGCCCGCAATATATCATAAATCAATACACATCCAAGAATGAAAAGATAAAAACTAAAAAACTAAAACTCGTAAAAGGCTACAACATTACCCCAATAAGCTTCCTTCACCACACTACCCAAAGGATTAGGAAAATATTTGTACTAAATCGCAAACATGCGTCAGGAATTTTTTACTCATCTCCTCCCAATCTGTCAATTACCAGCCATAGGGGATGCAATTATAATGTTATCAACAAATAATGTGGCATGAATAGCTTTCGGTCAAACAGCTTATGTGTTTATTAATTCATCAGTCCCATCACTGTTCAGTTACCTTTTAACCACAATGCTATTCCACGATTTAATTACTCCGGTCAATCTCATTATATCAGTAAATAAATAAATTAAACCTGCTGATCTCTGTGTAATGAAGCATAACATTATTTATCACTCAGCGACCAGAGTCAACTAAATCTTTTCAGTCGATAATTCGTTCTGACGTCATTTTTCATCAGGCCATTATCAGGAAAACGTCACTCAAACATCGTTCAAATGGCAAACCTTTCTTTCACGCGTGTATAAAAATTTCTCCACACTTTTATCATTAACTTTTTTTATACTCGGTTTGAATTAATTGTGTAATGTTTGATGCCCCGCCCATCCCCCCCTTCCACATGCCACCCCCACCCTGACCCCTTCCCCATGCCGCCCCCCACCCTGTGTTGGGGTCACAATGAGGTCATGAACACTCTTGACCAGGTGAAAAATGACCTTAGTGTGTTTACAAGTGACACCTGAAGAAGCTTTGCCCACTTAAGAGCAAACAAGGTAGCAAAGTAATTAAAAAAGATGCAGCAGTAAGTTGGAAAAAGCCTCAAATATTACATGTAGTACACACACACACACACACACACACACACACGTAATAACCACACCAATCACCGGGTTTGCAACACATGAACACTAGCAAGCCAACACGACATACGCAATTCAACACACATAAACATGCAAATTTTTATATTTTTAGTGTGAACAATATTTTCATAATCCCCGTGATGAAAGGGTAAAACAAGGTATCTCTCTCTCTCTCTCTCTCTCTCTCTCTCTCTCTCTCTCTCTCTCTCTCTCTCTCTCTCTCTCTCTCTCTCTCTCTCTCTCTCTCTCTCTCTCTCTCTCTCTCTCAATAAGAACACTGTATTGAGAGAGCGAGAGAGAGAAAGAGAGAAAAAAAAAAACTCATGAGATGTAGATGGACTGAGTTAAATATTTTTTACATACATTCTAAATATTGACCTGCTCTGTGTCGGGAGGTCTGAAACTGGCGATATAATGTGTCGGGTGTCGGGTGATTTGTGTCGGGCGTCGGATGCTGGGTGTCGGGTGTCCGGTGGTGTCGGGAGGTAATGTAGGGTGGAGGGAAGGTAACAATAATCCAATTATTTCACGCTTCAATGCCACATGTTTTGTATTCCATGTATGTCCCGCATTTTACCTTCATTACCTCTTTATTCAATATTTCACGGCATTCCACTTTGCGTTTATGTTTTCCCTTTTTTATGATATATATATACTCAGTCCAGGCCAATATGGACACACTCTATTTTAACTGCATTACTTTCCATTACGGTTGAGAAAGGTTCCGATAATGTAGCAAAATTCTTCAATGCCAGTGCTTAGTAAATAATAAAAAGTCGGGTTCGCTTTGACATCATCAGCGCTAAAAGAGATAATATTCTGGATTCTCTTTATCCTATTCAGGCGCAAAATGGCTAAAAAGAATCTCAGTTTATTATTCACAATGAGAAAATATCACATTAAAGAACAATTTTTGGTCAATATTCACAGCATCAATAAATGACATGGCAGAGTAAAAAAAATAACCTTTGGAATAACGAGCAAACAAACGTATATTATTTATTTATCCATCAATATACTGCATCTTTTTTTTTTCTTTCCTTACGCAAGAGCAGTGTTATTGTTATTGTTGTTGTTGTTGTTGTGCGAGCGTGTATTTGTTTCTCTTAACCAGATATTTGTCGTTTTTCATGATCAGTCACGTCCTTATATACGAGAGAGAGAGAGAGAGAGAGAGAGAGAGAGAGAGAGAGAGAGAGAGAGAGAGAGAGAGAGAGAGAGAGAGAGAGAGAGAGAGAGAGAGAGAGAGAGAGAGAGAGAGAGAGAGAGAGAGAGAGGAGAAGAGAGAGAGAGAGAGAGAGAGAGAGAGAGAGAGAGAGAGAGAGAGAGAGAGAGAGGCATCTGTATAGGAAGTGAACGAACACAGCCCAGAACGTAATTTCCATTATAATTTGGCTACCATCAGACGATCTTTAATGAATATAAGCAATATTTTATAGATATGACCTGTTTAGTATCCTTGTCGACTAACTAATTTGGTTTATTGAGTTACTTTTCGTAATTTTATGGCTAACAACAGAGGATTTTATAATATAGCAAAGGAATGATCTGGGCGTGAAGGGGTTAAGTATTCCTCGATGACCTTCAGTGTACAGCAAACATACAACCACGCGAAGAGGAACTACATATAAAGGTCGATAACAGTACCTCGGGTGTTTTTTTTGCCCTGTCTCAACGCTGGGTCCATATTCACTGCTTCTAATTTACATATATACAGGAGAAGGCGGAGTATGGAAGGAGAGAAATCGAGACCTCTTGAAAGTGTGTGTGTGTGTGTGTGTGTGTGTGTGTGTGTGTGTGTGTGTGTGTGTGTGTGTGTGTGTGTGTGTGTGTGTGTGTGTGTGTGTGTGTGTGTGTGTGTGTGTGTGTGTGTGTGTGTGTGTGTGTGTGTGTGTGTGTGTTAGGGAAGATTGATTTATGATGTGGACTTGCACCCCTTGAACTTCTATACCCAACGTGTCTGTCTGTCTGTAAGTACGTACGTCCTCAATAAGTGGTATACTATTGTGTAATAATTGTAACCCTCAAACACAACACAAGGTACGTATATTATCATTTTCCTGCTTATCTAGTATCTATCTATTTTACGTTGTTTAGTAGTTACAAGTCTTGATTGTTAGCAGGTGTTAGGCTCCTCCTCTCTCTTTTGTGTATTTGTCTGTGGGTTGAGTGTTGACGCTTTGGCTTTTGTGTGTGTGGTGTGGTGTGGTGGTTCCCGACAGGCAAGTCACCTCCCCCTGCTCACCCCGCGTGTGCTACAAGCGGCCCAGGTTCTCGTCGGCCTCAGCAAATTACAGCCCGCACTCGTAACCTCCAGGTGCGGCCACGTGGCTCAGACAGGAGGCAAGACGAGGCAGCCAAGACGCAAAGAACTATAGTCACACCTGCTACCTGTGATGGGTGGGTGGATGGATGCATGGAAGAAAGAAAGAAAGAAAGAAAGGATGGATAGAAGGAAGGAAGGAAGGAAGGAAGGATGGATTGATGGATAGATGGATGGGTGGATGGATGGATGGATGGATGGATGGATGGATGGAATGGATGGATGGAAGGAGAGGAAGGAAGGATGGATGGATGGATGGATGGATGGATGGATGGATGGATGGATGGATGGATGGATGGATGGATGTAAGGAAGGAAGGAAGGAAGGAAGGAAGGAAGGAAGGAAGAAGAAAGAAAGGAAGGAAGGAAGGAAGGAATGTTGTTGGTGGATGTGGTGATGTCATATGATGCACGGAGCTGGTGGTGATGATGATGATGCAGAAGAAGGAAGAAGGAAGAAAGGAATAGGGAAGCGAAGGAGTAAGAAGAAACAGAAGCTAAAGAAGAATGATAACAACAAAAACAACAGGAGTAGGAGGAGCAGGAGGTGGTAGTGTTGGAGGACGAAAAGCAGATGAAAGATAAGGAGACGAAGGAGAAATTGGTGGTGATGGAGGTGGTAGCCTAGGAATTATGTCATGATGGTGGTGGGAGGTGAAGAAGGGATGAAGCAAACGCACCAAGGGAAGGAAGGATGGAGGCAGAGGAGATAGAAGCACTGGAGGTTACTGGAGGATGGCAAGGAGGAAAGGATGGGGAGGCAGAGGAGATAGAAGCACTGGAGGTTACTGGGAGGCGAGGAGGGAGTGGAGAGGAGCGGGCGAGGGCAGATAGAGGGTGGGAATGATAAGTGCAACAGTGTCTCTTTTGGTCATAATGGACATAAAGGCAAGTCAGTTCGGCTATAAGGTGATGGAGGTGGTGATGGTGGTGGTATTATGTACTGTGGTCCCAGCGAGGTGGATATAGTGCCTTGTGTGTGAGTGTGCCTTGATATGGGGGATGTTTGTGGTATTCGCTAATGTGCATAAGTGGATAGGTGTGATACGCAGCTAACTCATCAATACTATGACGGGTATAGGACTCATAGGAGAGCTGTATCCATGTTAACACTGATAGCATACATAGGGTGGCAGCATGGTGGTGGTGGTGTCAGGGATGGTGGGAATACTTTTAGCGGCAGCGGTGAATGTGCAAATACTAATTCTTTTTCCATTACTCCCAATACTAATACACGTGGAAACCTGAGTAGGAAAAGTAGCAGATGGTGTACAAATGGAGGTGGGGAGTATGGCAGCGAGGGTGGCAGGTGGCAGTGTAAAGGGGAGGAACGGGGGACAGGGTACAGAAGGAGGGAAGGAAGGGGTGAGGAACGCATGGGTGGACGAGAGTGCAAGGGCGAAGGTATGGAGGGTACGGACATTGGTATAGGGTACGAACTGTGGTATAGGGGCGGTGGCGAAATGGGAGGGGGAGAGGGAGAGGAGGGAGGAGGAGGGAGGAGGGAGGGAGGAGGAGGGAGGGAGGGAGGGAGGGAGGGGGAGGGAGAGAGAGAGAGAGAGAGAGAGAGAGAGGAGAGAGAGAGAGAGAGAGAGAGAGAGAGAGAAGAGAGAGAGAGAGAGAGAGAGAAGAGAGAGAGAGAGAGAGAGAGAGAGAGAGAGAGAGAGAGAGAGAGAGAGAGAAGAGAGAGAGAGAGAGAGAGAGAGAGAGAGAGAGAGAGTTTAGTTAGTTAAGTTATTTACATCTCTTACAAAAACTTACATTATAGCAGATATATATATATATATATATATATATATGAGATATAGAATATAAAGAGAGAGAGAGAGAGAGAGAGAGGAGAGAGAGAGAGAGAGAGAGAGAGAGAGAGAGAGAGAGAGAGAGAGAGAGAGAGAGAGATGTGGTGTGTGGTGTGTGGGTGTGTGGTGGGTGTGTGTGGTGTGTGTGTGTGTGTGTGTGTGTTGTGTGTGTGTGTGTGTGTGTGTGTGTGTGTGTGTGTGTGTGTGTGTGTGTGTGTGTGTGGTGTGTGTGTGTGTGTGTGTGTGTGTGTGTGTGTTGTGTTGTGTGTGTGTGTGTGGTGTGTGGTGTTGTGTTTGGTGTGTTGTGGGTGTGTGGTGGCGTCGTGTCGGGTGAGCTTTGTCGTAGTGTGTGGTCCTTGTGTGTTGTGGTGTGTGTGCTGTGGTGTCTTGTTGTTTCTTGTGTTGTTGTATGGTGTTTCGCTTGTTGTGTGTGGTGTCGAGTCTGTTTTAGTGTATAATAGTGTGTAGCTGGGATTTTTTCTTTGTGTAGGTGTGAGTGATGTAGATGTGGGTGTGAAAATGGTGTTACCGGTATGGATGATAAGTGTGTGGGGTGTGGAGTGTGTACTAGCTGTTTTGTCGAGCATGCGTTTGGGGTGGTGGGTTGAGTACTTGTGTGTTTGTGTGGAAGTTGTTAGTCGTATGTGGGAGTGTGGTGGTGTGTGGCGGTGTGTGTGTGTGGGTGTCTTCTGGTTGTGGTGGTGATGGTGTGTGGTAGGGGGGGAGGGGGATGGGAGATGGCCTTCGTGAATTAAGCTCGCACCCTCGCCCTCAGATCATGAGAAGACGTTTCAAGTGGCTGGCCTGAGAAAATTACCTTTTTACCATTTGCTAATACATACGTCGTCCCCATTAGTAGCCTGAGGTACCCGACAGTCTGCTTAACGTATACTAATAAAACATTACACCACCAACCCCCGAATCATTTCCTCTTCGTGACTAACCGAGTAACCGCTACCGAACAGAGATTAAGATGAAAAAAAAAGGGAGAAAAACAACAAAGCAGATATAAACACGGTAATACGAGATGAATAAAAAGGTGACAGAGGAACGGAGAAAAGATAAACATAGCTAGATATCTCAGAAGCCACAGCGTTCGGGGGGAGAATTGAACGATACCTTTGTTTAGTGTGCGAAAAGTTGACTCTAAACCGAACTCCGACTATTGTGGGAGAGATGGGCTGGCGGCGAAGGTGGTTTTGGCAGCTGTCATTCTGGTTGTGGTGGTGATGGTGGTGGTAGGGAGGGAAGGAGGGAGGATGGGAGATGGCCTTCGTGAATTAATGTTCTCCGCTCCCTCCACCTGCAGATCATGAGGGAAGGGTAGGGAAGGGAAGGGTAGGGTAGGGAAGGGAAGAGTAGGGTAGGGAAGGGAAGGGAATGGAAGGTAAGGGAAAGGTAAGGAAGGGAAGGGAAGGGAAGGGAAGGGAAGGGAAGGGAAGGGAAGGGAAGGGTAGGGTAGGGAAGGAAAGGGTAGGGGTAGGGTAGGGTAGGGAAGGGAAAGGAAGGGACGGAAAGGGAAGGGATGGGTAGGGTAGGGTAGGGTAGGGTAGGGAAGGGAAGGGAAGGGATGGGTAGGTAAGGAAAGGGTAGGGTAGGGTAGGGTAGGAAAGTGAATGGAAGGGAAGGGTAGGGAAGGGAAGGGTAAGGTAGGGTAGGGAGAGAGCTAGGGAGGAATGCAGAGTGAGGAAGCAAGGAAAGAGGAGCTTTATGTAATGAGAGAGAGAGAGAGAGAGAGAGAGAGAGAGAGAGAGAGAGAGAGAGAGAGAGAAGAGAGAGAGGAGAGAGAGAGAGAGAGAGAGAGAGAGAGAGAGAGAGAGAGAGAGGAGAGAGAGAGAGAGAGAGAGAGAGAGAGAGAGAAGAGAGAGAGAGAGAGAGAGAGAGAGAGAGAGAGAGAGAGAGAGAGAGAGAGGAGAGAGAGAGGAGAGAAGGAAGAGAGGAGAGAGAGAGAAGAGAAGAGAGAGAGGGAGAAGGAGGAAGAGAGGAGGAGAGAGAGGAGAGATGAGAAAGAGAGAGAGAGAGAGAGAAGAGAGAGGAGAGAAGAGAGAGAAGAGAGGAGAGAGGAGAAGAGAGAGGGAAGAGGAGGAGAGAGAGAGAGTCAAGCAGGCAGGTGGTGGAAAGAGGGAGGAAGGAGGAGGAATAAGGAATGAAGTTGAAGGGGAAGAAGGGAAAGAGGAAATGGGGTGGAAGGGAGAAAGGATGGTGAATGAGGAGGGACCGTGGGAAGAGGAGGAGGTGGAATAGGAGGAAGAGGGGGAGGAGAAGGAAGAGTAAAAGGTAGAGGAAGAAGAGGAAGAGGAGAAGTAGAGGGTGGTAATGGAGGAGGTAGAACACGATGCTTTTTTTCAATAATCATTCATTGAAAATCTCGTTCTTATACCTCCCTTATTTATCTCAAGAATTCTGGCGCTGACCTTCGGATATACAGGTTGAATAAACTCACCATAATCGGTCCAGTTTTTAAGACCCTGCCATTTGAGAGGCGGGTGTTGAAGGCCCCATAGGAAGCCACTACCATTATCACCACCCCCTATGATAAATGCCAGTAATCAACACCTGTTTTCATTGCCCGAAACACCCATTATATACCATTAACGTTGGATTATATTACTCTATATGGCGCAAAAAACCGGCCTCAAGCATTGCAGCGTCCCGTCACCACCACCACCACCGCTGCCGCTGCCCTCGCCACCGCCACCGCCACCAATACCACCACCAACACCACCGCCGCCGCCACTCTTCCTCACATATTCAACGCCGTTCATGTTCAACATTCTGACCGTCGCACACAAGACCCGGACGCTCGCGCAAACTTCACTTTCTTTTCTACTACTTTCAAACTTCGGCAAATAGTTATTTTTTCTTTCTCAATCAATAAATACTTTTTGTCGCTCTTCTTACGAACTCATGGTGTGTTTGGCGTGATGTTGAGAGTCCGGTGTTTCCGAGGCACTGTTATCGGATGAAGGTGAATGGCAAAATCGCGAGGGTTCCTCCGCCACACAACTTTAAAGATAAATCATAGGTGAGGGACTAGCTATCAGGAAATCTCTAAGCGTGTCTAGTACCACTGCGGGAAGAACATAGGGGGCAAAGAAGAGTGGAGTGGGGGGGAGGGGTTGCCTCTAACTCATGTTCTTCCTCCTGCGATCGGAACCAGCGTTATGTATTTCCTGATTACCAGACTTGCCATCACGAGCAGCGCAAACTCCGCCAAGATTACCGTCATTACACTTGTCAACCTCGTAGAAGGTTTTCATTTTCACTTGTAAGTCAAACGCGCGTCGCACTTACACAGGCGCGTCCCAAGCGGCCCGTGACGGTGCTCTGTTCACCTGCATTATGCCAGACAGTATCAGGCCTCGGCTATATGTCACCTGCTTTCCGTCAACGCTGCTTATTATTCTCTACCTCTATCACAACAATTCACAACACGATCTACTTTTTGCAGGGTTAATATATGTATTTTTCTTGCAGGTATATCACAATGATCACGCTAAAGACAATTATCTGCTTTTCTTGACTGTGTATTCATTCTTTCCTTCCCACCTTGGCTCGCCCCTCCACCACCCTCCTCTTGCCGCCAACCCGCCACTCCCCGCCCTCACTTGTACCACATTCAACAAACACTTCTGCTGCCTGGTATTATGGATGCCTCATAAGCACCGCAGGACACTCGCACTCCTCGACACCAGCCTCTGTACCCTCCACCCTTTTCTGGCAGCACCCGCGTCCTCTCCCTCCCTCTCCCCACCACATATCATGAAGCTCATTCCTAAAAATCACAGTCAATGAATATAGTACAATAAAATGTAACGCACGCACGCTAGTACAAGAAGACCACGCATACAGACTACATTAAAACATGTTTAAAAAATGTCACGTTACATAATTTCCAACATGTTCAAAACTACCATAAAAAAAAAATTATCTTGCTCTTATTATGCATATATATATACACACAGACAGACAGCCACACACACACACACACACACACACACACACACACACACACACACACACACACACACACACACACACACACACACACTTTAAAGGAGAAATGAAAATGCCATTATATTTGGGAAGAAGAAAGGAACTGCTTCGCCGCCCTAACAGGAAGGCGGCATAATGGGGCAGCAGACCATCTCGTGCACACTGCGGTATCAAGGAAGTATCAAGAAGGTGCGATTGCCATCATCCTCCCTCGCAAAGCATCATTTACTCCCAAGACCTGTGTGTGTACTTGGCAGGGAAGGAAATAGAGACGGAGGGGAGTGGATGTGGAAGGAGAGGAAGCGGTAGGGAAGGGGTGGATATTGAGGGCACTGAATGGTGAGAACGGGAAGAGGGGTGGTGATGGCGAGGCAAAAGACGAGAGCCTGCATGGGAATATTGGCGAAAAATACTACAGTAGGGTGTGGAGAGGCAGGCAATGAAAAGATGAGGACGTGATAGAGAGACGGGAGGTGGAGGCTGCGGCGGACAGGTGAGAGAGCGCGGGGAAAAGCCAGGCAAAGAGAGAGAGAGTGAGAGAGAGGGGGAAGAGAAGTCCTCGTTCCAGACATGTCGAGAATACCCTTCACAAAGTTCAAAAAGTGTGCATCTTTCCTTCCCTCCATTATTACATTTAGCTTTCAAACATTTCCTTACGCGCTTACTGTTAAGGCATGATCGGCAAGACACAGTGGTTCAGAGGTGAGCGTTTCCTGCCCTGCACACAACACGTCAGTAAGTCGGGTGAGGATGATGCCCCCCTCCCCCACCCTTGTTCTCGCCTTTACAAGCACATGTATTCAGACCGGAAAGTAATCCATGCCCTGTCGTACACTATACCGACATAAGGGGGGGAGGGGGGGAGCACGTTACAAGGATACTCTCGGCACGCAAGGATACTGCATTCAAGTCATCTGCAGCTTCAAGTGATGAAGAGGAGAGAGAAATTCAAACCAGTGAAAGCCCAGTCCAGTGCTGCTTGGATGTGTAAATAAAAAAAAAGACACTGTATATCACTACATTAAGATACAAATGACACCAGCGGGCACAGTAAATAAGCAGCTTTTTATCTATCCGGCGACACCTAATGGAGTGGCGCAGACCTGCCGGCTTGGTGCCCTCCTCGATTTCACCCAATGTTACAGACTGTGAGTAGTTTGCACTTTGAATCGAGTTCCCACAACCGACAAGAGGGAAGGAAGAAGAGGGAGAAATGAGGAATAAAAGAAACTTCCTTGCTGTTTGGGAGTTTGGCGGACCTGTCGCCCCCCGTCCTGCCTCTCAATCCGCCACATCGACTAGAATTAATGCGTCTATTCACACGTCCCTGAGAATAAGGGACCCTGCCCTCGACTTGAAAGTGAGGTCAGATTTATGTCCGTCCACACCAATTCTAATGTGTGAATAAAGGGCATTTGAAGTCGTATGCATCAAACAGATCAGTGTTTATGACTTGTTTTTTACGTCCCTGGCGCGAGTAAGAAAGCTCAGATCGACCTCAAACAACCCTGTCTCCGGGCGCCCTGGTGCGTGCCACACACTTTCTAGCCTCCCAGATACTATTATCACTGATTACTTTATCCATCATGTCCGTTGGATTTCATAGGTGGAGATTAGTCAAGCAAGTTTTTTTTTAATTTTTTCATCCGGATTCCATCAACTCTCACAGGCGAAAAAATAGACTTGATATTTTCTCCCTTTTCCACATTTTTCTTTTTCTTCTTTCTCCTCCTCCTTCTTCTCTCGATTCCTAACCTTAGCAAGTCCAATGAGCACTCACTGCCGCGCCGCCTGCCGGAGAGATGTGCCCTTCTTGGAATGGACCTTTCTCAAACACGTCACAAAAAGCTATACACTTAAGTATGTTAATTACTAACTCGGGTCGCATGTGCACTTGTCTCCACGGTCATCAGGCATCACTTGCTCCACACGAAAGATTTAGGAACATAAGAACATAAGAAAATAAGGAAGCTACAAGAGGCCACGAGACCTACACGAGGTAGTTCTTGTTACTTAACACTATCTACATCCAACTTTCATCCCCGTCCATGAAATTATCTAGCCTCCTTTTATATAATTTAGATATTAGATAATTAGATAATTTAGTTCTCGGTGGTACAAATACCCACCAGGACTGCTTGCTGCGTCGATTTTCCCTGCTGAGGCCACGTCAGTCCCCACTATGGAGTCAGGTCGGTCCCCTGCAGCAGATGATCGTCCTTTGCACATATAACGCTGTGTCTGGGTATCGGCGCTGTACGCGATCACTCCCAGCGGTGACCAAGGCTTGTTGGGCAGCATGGATAACCCTACCTCATGACACATTACCTACAGTGCCACACCTCCTCCGGCTCTGCATAATACTTGAGGCTACAGAAAACAGAGCTATCAGATGATCAGCTTGTCGAATAAATGAAAGGTAGGAAACATCAAGGAAAAGGCTTGCGTTCCGTGCCGCTGTAACACAATGTTTGCTGCGAAATACTGGAATGGGTTCATCTAAATATGTATACACTATAAGGTTTCATCACATTAATTTCTTTAACATTATACCAAATCCTATTACAGTGTTTTATTATTTACAGGAAAGCCGAGTAAAAACTAAAGATTACGCCACTAATTCTGATAATAACTATCAAATAACTTTAGCGACTCTTTGGAAATCCCGAGAATATCCTCCAACAGTAACAGGGCAGCGGACGGTATTGCGTCCAAAGATCTTATCGACACGGGATTGCCGCCTCGTGGAAAATATCAGCAAAATAGTGCATTCACATTTCGTGCTCTTTAGCGGGACGCAGCCTGCAGGCGGGTGTGTGCCGCGGACGGTGGGGAAGCGGCGGCCCATGGGAGAACTCACTTGAAATAGTACACCACCTATCCAAATGTAGAAAAAACCTTGACTTTGCACCCGGTTATCAGCTTACTAGAGCGATGAAACAATACTTACCACAATGCCCATCCACCAAGTAAGGCTTCCATCCCATGCACTCAATGAGACGCTCAGCGATCTCAAATCTGCTACTAGAAAAATATTCGTGACAATGTCTGCTTAAACAGTTATTGTAAGCGTTGTCTGTTTGTCTGCAGATATCTCCAACACAATGGCTCCGGCCTTGATGTAAAAATGTTAACTCCCCCAATAAAACATAATGTATCAAGACATGACGTGACATCAGAATATCTACAACGCGACGAACTCAGCCTTTTAACCACAAGAAGTCAAGGCAAGGGACAGCAGTGCATCACGAGGTCTTGAGTAGCTTGGGTGGGTGAGGTGGGGAAGGCAAGCTTGTGGGTTTACAGCTGTCATGTGATCCACTGACTTACACTCCCACCGACTGATGGAACATGAAGGCGTGACGGAGTGTTCTGGTGGTGAGGGAGCGAAATGATGATAAACAAGGCTTGAGATTGATGTGTCTCACGGCCGGCTATTACAACATGTGTGTGAGTGTGAGGGGGGGTTTTGGAGGCGGTGTGATGGTGGGGATAGAGGTAACTACTGCGCAGTGAGAACGTGATAAAATTTGTAATGGACATCAATAAAAATGTTGAGGCAGAACTAACTGTTGAGGCATTGTTCCAAATAATTCACTTTTAATGTTAATTCACTATGGTAGACGTGAAGGAGGAGGAGGAGGAGGAGGAGGAGGAGGAGGAGGAGGAGGAGGAGGAGGAGGAGGAGGAGGAGGAGGAGGAGGAGGAGGAGGAGGAGGAGGAGGAGGAGGAGGAGATGGAGGAGGAGGAGATGGAGGAGGAGGAGATGGAGGAGGAGGAGGAGGAGGAGGAGGAGGAGGAGGAGGAGATGGAGGACGAGCAGGAGGAGGAAAGGGGGGCCGAGAAGGAGGACGAGGAAAAGGAAGACTACCACGTACGAGAACGAGAAAAGAGGAAGAGAAGGAGGAAAATTCGGTATTACTAGAGGGTGGGATGTGGACTAGTTGATGCTGCCGGTATGGAGGTGAAAGAAAGGGTGAGGGAGGGTTCGGAGGGGTGTGGGTGTGAGGGGAAGGAAGGGGAGGGGTGACTGTAGCAAGGAAAGCAAGTCGAGCAACCCCTAGACTGGTCTCTCTTGACCTTCACATATTCCTTACGGATTTTCCATGCAGTGCTGGGCAGACACTCTCTCTCTCTCTCTCTCTCTCTCTCTCTCTCTCTCTCTCTCTCTCTCTCTCTCTCTCTCTCTCTCTCTCTCTCTCTCTCTCTTTCTCTTTCTCACACACAGACGTATCAGACGTATTCCTTCCACGTATCATTATTTAATTATGATGCAACATTCTTTACCTGTATTCATGTATCCATTTTTCTGTAATACAATCTCAAAAACTTTGTGTTACTGTCTGAAATTATTTAAAAACCAAAAAACATGTGATTACTACAAACATAGAGCGAGAAATAGACTAGTCGACCACAGGTAAGAAATGTTGGGGCGTTTGAGGTAGCTGTAGCGTAGTGTCGAGCATTGCAGGGCGACACTATGGTATGGTCAACCCTTCTGGGGCGTAGTAGAAGGGGAGGGAGGAGTGGCGAGAAATGAATGATGTGGTGGAGGTGTGGTGGTGGTGTGAGGTGCGGCAACCATTGTATAGTATTCTGGTGGCATAAATTAAGGTGAAGGGAGGAACAACCTGTAGGGATGAAACTGTGACAGGTGATAGAAAGTAACATATTCTGCCTTCGTCACTCTGCATACAGCTCATAGTGACGATGTATGTGGTGGGGTTGTGTGTGTATAGGAACGGGTGTGAGGGGTAAACAGTGCAGCAGAGAAGTGGCCAGATGAGAGTAGGTAAAATAATAAACTATGACTATCACTATGGACGATGGTAAAATACTATGGAAATAAAATACTATAAAATACTAAAAATAAAAAATGGACTCTGGTACATAATGACTATGGTGAAATAAAGCAGAGTGTGAGAATAAAGGCGAAAATATAAGGCAAGTGTGTGATGAATGTGAAGTGTGGTGGTAGTGAAGAGGGGGTGTATGGGGGAACATGATATAGAAATTCACCGTGTACAAATCGTATAAGCTAGGAATGATAAATTTCGATGTATACAAAAAATACCGAAACTATCTTACTAACCTAATTAAACAAGTCAAAGCAAACTATTACTTACAAAGATTCGCAAGTTTCAGACTAAATACTAAGAAGATCTGGGAAACAATAAATGAACTAGGAAATACCAAAACAAATCCCAAAACAACAACCAACTCCATAAATATCAATAACCAAATTATTCATAACTCACACGATATTTCATGTGCATTCAATAAGTATTTCTCACAAATAGCCACAAAGCTTGCAAATGATCTGCCTCCCACACAAACATCTCAGTATTCTTATCTCCGAGGAAACTACCCTAATTCTTTGGTAATACCCATAGCAACTAACAATGACATCACTCAAGTAATCACTTCCCTAAAAAATAAGAAAGGGCACATCGATGACGTATCAGTAGAAATAATAATAAAAAAATAAAAAATTGGCCAAACCCC
>JACEEZ010020709.1:633878-651378 GCA_016584305.1 Chionoecetes opilio | reverse complement strand
ATAAAATGCCTTTAGGTCATTATCCCGCTGCCTAGGTTGCCATATGCCGTTTTGCAGGGAGAGGAGGGCGTCTTGGCCTCGCGCAGCCCTCGACCCGCGGCGGGGAGTCTGCACCGGACGGGAAATAATGGAATTGTTTAGAGTTCCTTAGCCTCCTCGATGGCACCAGGGCAGGGGAGGGGGACCAGGCATTCCTGAACACGAGTCTTTGCCACCTTGGGGGTAGGAGGAGGAGGAGGAGGAGGAGGAGGAGGAGGAGAGTAGGGGTGAAAGGAGGTGCTGCATATTGTTTCCTCGTCACTGTGAACGGTAAGAGTAACGAGTTCACACACACATACACACACACACACAAACAGTGACTCAAGGCAGCAGAAGATAACACCGAGTTGCAATGGACCGGGAGCGAATTTCTTTCGAAGAAGGAGTTTGGTGCAAAAACCTTAACGGAAGAGTCAAATGCAAAACCTGACGTTCTGAAAGTGATATGGAGACGATTGGGAGAGAGAGAGAGAGAGAGAGAGAGAGACGAGAGAGAAGAGAGATACGAGAGAGACGAGGAGAGAGAGAGACGAGAAGAGAGAGAGAGAGAGAGAGAGAGAGAGAGAGAGGGGGGGGAGGGGAAAGCGATAGCACTCTCAGGGGGGTCCTAGTCACCGAGGAAGAAAATCATTAGATTGCAAAATATCGAGGGACTCCAGCGGTTATCTTTCTTTGACTAGTGGCAGGTTGAGAGTTCAATAATACGGGGGGGCAACGACCCATGGCGCGGGGGGGGGGGAGAGAGGAGAGAGAGAGAGAGGAGAGAGAGAGAGAGAGAGAGACGAGAGGATGGAGAGAAGGAGAGAGAGGAGCTGAGAGAAGATGAGGAGAGAGAGAGAGAGAGAGAGAGGAGAGAGAGAATGGAGTTAAAAGAGAGAAGGGAGAGGGATATGGGGAAGGAGGAGGAGGAGAAGGAAGAGAGACGGGGAAAGAGATTGATCCGCCCGTACTTATGGGAACGTGTGGGTACGGCCCTTTAGAAGGCAAGTGAAGGAGGAGGAGGAGGCGGAGGAGGAGGAGGAGGGGGAGGAGGAAGATGATGATGATGAGGAGGAGGAGGAGGAGGAAGATGAGAAGGAGGAGGAGGAGGAGGAGGAGGAGGAGGAGGAGGAGGAGGAGGAGGAGGAGGAAGAGGAGGGGGAGAAGGAGGAAGGAAGGAAAAAGTAAGCTGAAGATGGAGCATGAGGAGAAAAGGAAGACATATGCGTAATAGATGGAGACAAGGAAGGAGGAAAAGAAGGTAAGAAGAAAGGAGGGAGGAAGGGGGAAGCAGGCAGGCAGATAGCAAGGCGAGAGGAGGTAGGGAAGACAGGTCGAGGGGGAAGGAGGCGGAGATTGCAAGGGATATTAAGGGGGAAGGGCGGAGGGTAATGCAGGAGCGGCGGAGACAGAGATCATAGAAAGGAAACAGAGAAAAGATTGCAAGAGAGAGAGAGAGAGAGAGAGAGAGAGAGAGAGAGAGAGAGAGAGAGAGAGAGAGAGAGAGAGAGAGAGAGAGAGAGAGAGAGAGAGAGAGAGAGAGAGAGAGAGAGAGAAAAAAAATGAAAGGGGCGGAGAGAAGCAAAGGATGGGAGATGAATGAAGTTATGAAAGAACTGTCAGGATGAGCAAAGAGGTAGAGGGGGAGATTTTGCATGTGTCACAAGAGTCGATATGACGTGACACGATGAAGGTGAAGGGGAAGCAAGTAAAGTGACCAAAGAACATTACATTCACCTGATAAAGAATAAAGATTAAATAAGACAATACAAAAATTAATCTAGTGGGACATTGATATATAGGCCCACATGTATATATTATATTTGATTTGCTTTAGTACTTAAGTTCACTCCTTCAGGTCTGTATGTCATGTTGTTGTTGTGTGTTTTTTCTTTCTGTATGCCTTCGGGTGAATTTTTTTTAGTAGTAGTAGTAGTAGTATTGAAGTAAGAAAGATAAACCCGAAGAAATAAGAGAATATAAGAGAAATAATACCAAGGACAGTGAGATAACAATATATATTCATGGCGTGAGGCCGAGAAAGGAATGCGGAAAAATATGAAAGTACATGAGACTTAGGAAATTATGATGTGTGAGGAAAGGAAAAGAGTAAAGAGGAAGGAAGAAATGCGAGGTGGAGAAGGAGAGGTATGGAGAGGAGAGTGAGAAGTAAGAGGAGGTGGAGGAGGAGGAGGGGGAGGAGGAGGAGGAGGAGGAGGAGGAGGAGGAGGAGGAGGAGGAGGAGGAGGAGGAGGAGGAGGAGGAGGAGGAGAGGAGGAGGAGGAGGAGGGGAGGAGGAGAGGAGGAGGAGGAGAGGTATGTAGAGGAGAGCGAGAAGGGGAAGGAGAAGGAGGTGGTTAACTGAAGAAAAGGAACAAAAGGGATAAGGAGAACAAGTGGCAGGATTAAAATGGAAGAAAGAAAAAAGTGAGTGGAAGAAAGCAGAAGACAAATATTCACTGCCAAGGTTCGTTTCACGTTAGGAGGAGAAATAAACATGTAGAAGAGAGGTGAAGATAAGGAGACAGACGGAGGAGGGAGGATGATGATAAGCCATATAACTTTTTTTTAAAACTTTATTTACATCTATTACAGTTTAACATAAGCATTTAAAAGGGATCTTCTGCAGCCTTCATAAGCAACACCACACCTGTTAAGAGCAATGATAGTAAAGCCTAATACCTTATACTCCTCCTCACCCCCCAAAAAAAAAATATCAACACCTCCCCTAAAAAAAGGTACGTACCAACACCCCACCCTCTAAAAAATAAGTACCAACAAACCCTCCCCCCTAAAAAAGGTACCAATCCCCCCCCCCTAAAAAAAGGTATCAACATCCCTCCCTAAAAAAAGGTACCAAGACCCCCCTAAATTAAAGGTACCAACATCCCCCCCTAAATTAAAGGTACCAAATCCCCCCCAAAAAAAGGTACCAACATTCCCCCTAAAAAAAGGTACAAACATCCCCCCCCTAAAAAAAAGATACCAACCCCCCCTTAAAAAAAGTTACCAACACCCCCTCTAAAAAGGTTACCAACACTCCTCCTCTCAAAAAAAGGTATTAACATTATTTATGTTTAGTCCTACAACGTGCACAGATGTGTTCTGCGTCACTATGAAACCAGATGTGATTTGAATAGAAAAAAAGTAAAAGATGCAATGAATGTGTCAAGCGATAAGGTATGTATGCTTAACAAAAGCAACAACAGCAGCAGCAACAATAAAAACAACAACATCATAATGATGATAACACTACTACAAATAACAATAACACATATTTCATTTATAATTAATTCGTGAAAAATCCCACTATAACTTAAATGATGAAAAGAGAAACAATGAAAACAAGTGAGAGAGAGAGAGAGAGAGAGAGAGAGAGAGAGAGAGAGAGAGAGAGAGAGAGAGAGAGAGAGAGAGAGAGAGAGAGAGAGAGAGAGAGAGAGAGAGAGAGAGGAGAGAGAGAGAGAGAGACGCCAGACTGCAAGCGCTTGAGGGTTAGGAAGGAGGTAGGTAGGGGAGAGAAGAGAAGGAAGAGGAGTGGAGCGGAGAGGAGAAGGGGAGGAGCCAAGCAAGGGTTAGTTAGGTGATGGGGGAGGGAAGGGGAAGGGAAGGGGGAAGGGAAGGGGAGGGGAAGGGGGAGGGGGTGTGAGTGATGGTGCTGCTTGTACATGGGGCTGTAAGGTGATGGGAGGGAAGGAAGGAAGGATGGAGGGAGCAAGAGAGGGAGGAGGGGGGGATGGAGGTATTTGGAAGGAGGTGGAGTAGGTAAGATTGGAGGGAAGGTGGAGAGGTGATGAGGTGGCGGAGGAGGAAAAGATGGGGCGTCTACACGAGGAAAATGAGAAAAGAAAGGAGAGGAAGGAGAAGAAGAAAGAGAGGGAGTAAGAGAATAGACGGAACGAAAGGGAATTCTGTTAAAGATGAGAAATAGTCGGATAATAAAAGTGTTCATGGAAAAGCTAAAAGAAAATACTGTACATGAGGAAAAGAAAATGTTACAAAACCCCTAACTTAAAAAAAATTCAAAAAAAAATCAGCCAAAAAAATAAAGGGGAGGAAAAAAAAAGGGGGGGGGAAAGGGGGGGGAAGGGGGAAAAGGGTCCAAAAATTTTTTGGGGGGAAAAAAAGGGGGGGGAAGGGGGAAAAAGGAAAAAAGGGGGGGGAAAAAGGGGGGAAAAGGGGAGAGAAAGGGGGAAGGGGGAAAAAGGGGGGGGGAGAGGGGGGGGAAAAAAGGGGGAAAGGGGGGAGGGGGGAAAGGGGAGGAAAGGGGGGGGAAGAAGGGAAAGGGAGGGGGGAAAGGGGGGGGGGAAAAAAGGGAGAAGAAAAAAAGAGAAAAAGCTGAGGGAGGGGAGGAAAAAGGGAAAGGAAAAAAGAGATAAAAAAAAAAGGGGAAAAGGGTAAAAAAAAATTACAAAGAGGGGAATTTTTGGGGGGGAGGGGGGGGAAAGGGGGAAAAAAAGGGGGGAAAAAAAAGGAAAAAAAGGAATGATTGGGGGAGGCGAAAAAACAATTCCCCCTTCCCCCTTTTTTGGAAGTTTTAAAAAAAGGGGCAAAAATTTTTCCCCGGGGTGAAAAAAAAAGGGGGGAAAGAAAAAAGAAAAAAGGGGGGGGAAAAAAAAAGGGGGGGGGGAAAAAAAAAAAGGGGGGAAAAAAAAAGGGAACAAGGGGGAGGGAAAAGGGGGAAAAGGGGGGGGAAAAAAAGGGAGGAGGGGGGGGGAAAAAAAGGGAGGGAGGAGGAGGAAGGGGAGAGGAAAAGGGAAGGAAAAGGGGAGAGAAGAGAAGGAAGGCCGGGAAAGGGAAAAAAAAGAAAAAAGAAAAAAAGGGGGGAAAGGGAAAAAAAGGGGGAAAAAAGGGGGAAAAATTTGGGGGGGAAAAAAGGGGGAAAAAGGAAAAAATTTTAAAAAGGGGGAGGAAAAAAAAAAGGGGAAGAGGGGGAAGAAGAGAAAAGGAAGAGAAAAAAGAGAGAGAAAAAAGGGGAGGAAAGAGAGAGAGAGAAGAGAAAAAAAGAGAGAGGAGAGAGAGGGGAAAGGGAATGGGGGGAAAAAAAAGGGGGGGAAAGGGGAAAAAAAAGGGGGGAGAAAGGGAGAGAGAGAGAGAGAGAGGGGGGAAAAAGGGAGAGAAGAGAGAGAGAGAGAGAGAGAGGGGGGAAGAGAGAGAAAGGAGGAAGAGGGGGAAAAAAAAAAAATTTTAAAAAAAAAAATGTCTCACTGTCACCCTTACTTCCCTATACGTAACATTCCTTCCCTGAGGTTGAGGTTACCACACATAATAACCTCCACTTTCCCATTAAAAAAAACTCTAAACCCGAAACACTATAAAAATAAATTAAAAAAACCGCCTAATAAAAAACCCTGAAACTTTCATTCCTTCTCGCTGTCGCCTCACCCGGGAACCCTAGGCAATGCAAGTATTTTATTAGGACAGGGGGCAAAAAAAAAGCGACAGACGGGGGGGAAAAATAGGTATGGGGGAGGGAAGGCTGGAAATTAATCGCTGTGTCCTTTGTAGAGTATTTTTTTTCCCGTGGAGCCCCAAGGAATACGTAGACGGTACAAAGGGCGAAAAAGGAGGAGAAAGGGAGAGAGGAGAGAGAGAAAAAAAGGGGGAGAGAGAGAGAGATGAGAGAGAGGAGAGAAGGGGAGGAGGAGAGAGAGAGAGAGAGGATGAAGGAGGGGAGAGAGAGGAGAGAGGAGGAGGGAGAGAAAAGAAAGAGAGGAGAGGAGAGGAAGGAAAGGGGATTAAGGAAGGGTGGAAATAAGGGGAAGAGGGGGGAAAGAGGGGGGAGAGAAGGGAGAGGGGAGGGGGAGTGAAAGGAGGGAGTGAGGGAGGGAGGGGAGGAGGGAAAAGGGAGAGGGGTGCAAGGAAAATTTTGGGGGGGAAGGGAAATAATGGGTGGTAAGGGGTTGTGTTTATAAGGGGGGGGAGAAGAAAGGGGGAGAGGGGAGGGGGTGGTGATTAAGGGGAGTGGGGGAGTAGGGAGGGGAGGGTTGTCGAGGAGTATTTGCATAAATGTATTAAATAAGGGGTTTTAAAGATCGTGATGGTTTTTTGGTTTGGGCAAAAAGAAGTGAAGAGAGGTGGGGGGGGGGGGGTGTGGGGGGGGGCTGGGGGGGTGGGTGGGGGGGTGGGGGGTGTTTTTGGGTGTTTTTTTTTTGGGGTTGGTGTTGTGTTGTTAAATTGACCTTGCCGGAATAGAACCACTTGACTTCAATTATAATGAAAAGGTTTGGGGTTGTGTGGGGTGTGTGGGTTGTGGGGGGTGTGGTGGGGTGGTGTTGTGGGGTGGGGGGGGGGTGTGTGGGGTTGTGGGGGTTGGGGGGGGGTGTTAAAAAAAATGCCGCCCGTGGGCGGTTAAAAAAACGCCCCAAAAAAAGGCATTAAAAAAAAAAGGATAAGGGAAAAACCTTTTAAGGCAAGCCCGGGGGGGCCCCTCCTTTTTTTTTTCCCCCCCCCCTCCTCCTCCCCTACTTAAAAACGGGGACCCCCCCTCTTTCAACCCCCCCCCCCCCCCCTTCCCCCCCCGGCCCCCCCCCCTTCCCCTACCCCTCCTGTCCCTAATCTCCTTCCTCCCTTGCCCCCTACCTCTCTCTCTTTCTCTTTCTCTCTAACCCCCCCCCCCCCCCCCCCCCCCCCCAACGCCGTGCCTGCAAGCTCTCTCCCCGTAAGAGCCATTTAAAGAGACGCTGATAGAGGCTAGAGTCCCTTCCCGACTAGGGTGAGTTTGCACACTACGGGACGCGTAGAGATGTAGCGGGCGACCTAAGGTAAGGAGGAGAAAAGGGGGGCACATGGAGGAGGAGGAGGAAGAGGAGGAGGAGGTTATGTAGCAAGCCCGGGGAAGGCCACGTAGGAGGAACTGAAGGAGGAAAAGAATAAAAGAGAAGAAAGGATAAGAGAAGCCTGCAGCAAGAGGAGGAGGAGGAGGAGGAGGAAGGAGAAGAAGCGCAGAAGTAGGAAGAAGAGATGGCAAAGGAGGAAAGTAAAAAGAAAGAGAAAGAACAAGTGGAGGATGAGAGGGAAAAGAAAAGTAAGGAGCAAGAGGAGGACATGGTCTGAAATAAAAGGTGCTCCTACCAGTCCTCGAGAGCCAGCCTGAGACACAAAAGCAGCGGCCCTATACATACACCTCCCCTCCAGGCTATGCAGAACACAACAAAAAACAAAGAAAGACACGAAATGTTATAAAATCAACAGCAAAACTTCCTCCTCTTCTTCTTCCTTCCTCTTGTCTCCAGTACTATACCCGCACCAGCAAGGAAGACACATACAAACAAAAGACCATGTACTGTCTCATTCTCTACTACTACTACTACTACTACTACTACTACTACTACTACTACTACTACTACTACTACTACCAGATCTAACAATTACACGGAATACACACACGGAAGAAAGCAGGGAAGACACATACAAATAAAAGGCCAAGTACTGTCTCATTCACTACTACTACTACTACTACTACTACTACTACTACTACTACTACTAACTACTACTACTACTACTAACTACTACTACTACAACTACTACTACGGCTCTCACAAATACAGGATAACAACAGGATCAGCCTAAAACACACACCACACACACACACACACACACACACACACACAACACACACACACACACACACACACACACACAACCCCCCCAACACCACACAGAAAAATAACAGGCTCCTCTTTCCGCTTCCATAGTCAACTTAAAACCCCGAGAGCGAGGTGGTTCCGCGAGCAGAGCCAAGCAGACACGATCAATGTGGCAGTACTTGCGAACCTTCAGACCACCCTACCCGAGCCTATACGCTAGGGCAGAGGCTGGGAAGAGGGAGGAGGGAGGGGGAGAGCAAGGAAAGGAAGAGATGGAACATGGAAGGGAGGGTGGGATGGGTGGGGGAGGGTAAGGAAAGGAAGAGATGGAAGGGAGGGTGGGGTGAAGGAGATGGGACATGAAGGAAGGGAAAGGGAGTTAAATGCGACATAGAGGAAGGGAGAGGGAGGGAAATGGAACATACAGTAAGGGAGGAGGGGAGATGTTGAAAGGAAGGAGAGAGAGAGAGAGAGAGAGAGAGAGAGAGAGAGAGAGAGAGAGAGAGAGAGAGAGAGAGAGAGAGAGAGAGAGAGAGAGAGAGAGAGAGAGAGAGAGAGAGAGGAGAGAGAGAGAGAGAGAGAGAGAGAGAGAGAGAGAGAGAGAGAGAGACGAGTAAGAAAGGAGGTACACATAATCCAAGCACTAAAGAAGACACAGTGGGAGTATGAAGAGGAAACGACAATCACAAATGCTATAATTAACGATAATAAAAGGTAGGAAAAGTAATGGAGAGGAGGAGAGGAGAAGGGTGAAGCGAGTGTTGGGGGAAAGTAATAACCGCATAACGAATAAAATAAGAACAGAAGAAAAGTTTCAAAAGAAAAAAGAAAGAAAAAAAAGCAAGTGCACCGGAAATCGAAAACTGATAAAACGTGCTTGTAATGTGAGCAAATTTTAACTTTTTGTTTGACCTCTGGCTACCTCTTTGTGTATGTATGTGTGTGTGTGTGTGTGTGTGTGTGTGTGTGTGTGTGTGTGTGTGTGTGTGTGTGTGTGTGTGTGTGTGTGTGTGTGTGTGTGTGTGTGTGTGTGTGTGTGTGTGTGTGTGTGTGTGTGTGTGTGTGTGTATGAGTGTTTACATGTATAATAAGGGTACAGCATATAGAAAAGAGAGAGAGAGAGAGAGAGAGAGAGAGAGAGAGAGAGAGGAGAGAGAGAGAGAGAGGAGAGAGAGAGAGAGAGAGAGAGAGAGAGAGAGAGAGAGAGAGAGAGAGAGAGAGAGAGAGAGAGAGAGAGAGAGAGAGAGAGAGAGGAGAGAGAGAGAGAGAGAGAGAGAGAGAGAGAGAAGAGAGAGAGAGAGAGAGAGAGAGAGAGAGGAGAGAGAGAGAGAGAGAGAGAGAGAGAGAGAGAGAAGAGAAGAGAGAGAGAGAAGAAGAGAAGAAAAAAAATAAGAAGGTAAGGAAGCAAAAATGACGTAGGCAAAGACGAAATACAGAAGAGGAAAGAGAAGAAGGTATAGAAAAAAAGTAGCATAAAGGAGAGAAAGGAAAGGGTAAGAAGGTCAGGTCAGTAAGGGTCAGGAAGTTACCTAAGGTCATGGACAATTTACCTGGTCAGAGATGGGAGGGTCTTGTTGTCGTTGTTGTCGTGGTGGTGGTGGTGGTGGTGGTGGTGGTGGTGGTGGTGGTGGTGGTGGTGGTGGTGGTGGTGGTGATGATGATGGTGATGATGATGATGATAATAATAGTAGTAGCAGTGAGGGCCCTGAGAGACGATAGTAATGGTGGTGGTGTAAGGATAAGTAGCAATAATGGTGATGATGATAGTGGCAGTCATGATGGTGATGACAGTAATGATACATGCATTACAATAATGAAAAAGCTTGCTGCACTTTTAACTATTAAATAAAAAAGCAGAAGACTAAACTGAGTGCATAGGAGAGAGAAGCAAAACTCTTATAATCTTCAAGTAAATAAAAAATAGGACTAAAACATCACTATACAAATAAAAGAGATGTAGTAAAGCAACATGAAAACAAAACAAGAGAATATTACGATGGGGTATTACCGGCAAAATGGATAAGGAAGAGGGGTAATAGGAGGAAGGAGGAGGGTGGAGGAAAGGAGAAAAGACGTAAAGGGGAGCGGTGAGGAAGGAAGCGAGGGAAAGGAGAGAGGCGAGGGCAGCGGAAAAGGAGGGGCGTGTGGGTATGGGGGTCAGGGAAATCAATGGAAGAGTCAGGGAGAAAGGCACAGGAATGTAGGAGGAGGAGGAGGAGGAAGGAGGAGGAGGAGGAGGAGGAGGAGAGGAGGAGGAGCCATGGAAGGAGGTGGGGGGTTGAGCAGGAGGTGGAGGAAGGAAAGTAGGGAGCAAGAAGTTAGTTTGTTATTTTTGTTGGTGTTGTCGTTTCATTTTTGCCGTTCGTCGGTTTCTGAGTATTGTGATTAGATGCCCTCTAAAAAATTTGACACACACACACACACACACACACACACATTTCCCAGTATACGAGGGGTCACAGCCGGATGCTTCATATGTATACAAGAACAGTCCCATTCAAGACCCGAACATTATCATTATCATTATTATTAATTATTATCAATCAAAATTGTCATTATTAAAAAATTCATTGTCATTGTTGTTATACTATTCATGAATGGTTTTAGTAGATGTACTGTTTGTACTCAGGCTCTCTCCCCACTTTTCCTGTCTGCCTATCTCTATCTTTCTCTTCGCTGCCTATCTCCCTCTCCCTTTCTCTCTCTATCTATCCTTGTAAACGTACGTAGACACACACACACACACACACACACACACACACACACACACACACACACACACACACACACACAACACACACATATATACAGAGTAGATCAGAGATTTAAAAAAAGAGGTATGTATGTAAAGAAAGAACTATCAAGAGACGCTCGACAAAATTTCCCCAGGTGCAGCTACGAGGGAAATCACCTGTAAAATGGGATGTGTTGAGACAGCCATGCGTGCGAAGTCCATGGAAACGTCGTGTGGAACGAGAGAGAGAGAGAGAGAGAGAGAGAGAGAGAGAGAGAGAGAGAGAGAGAGAGAGAGAGAGAGAGAGAGAGAGAGAGAGCGAGAGAGAGAGGTGTTTCAGAATTCAAACAGAACTATAATAGTGTTTTATTTACTCCGTTTAGTCTCGTTTCAGAAAAAAAAGGCGAAAAGAAATGAGAGAAACAAAAATATACAAGTACGTGCGTACGTATGTAGTACATGAAGACTACCTAAAGGGAAAGGAAAAAGCTGGAAATGAAAAACAAAGAAGAAAATAAAAGTACGAGAACAAGTAAAGCATAAAAAACAACAACAAAAACAAGAAAAAAATGGAAAAAAAAAAATATTTACGGAAGAGAAGACAAGAAGAGGAAGGTCAGAGGGTAAAGCATCGCCTGTGTAGATGGGAAAGTATGGAAGAAGAGGAAGGTCAGAGGGTAGAGCAGCGCCTGTGTAGATGGGAAAGTATGGAAGAAGAGGAAGGTTAGAGGATAAAGCATCGCCTGTGTAGATGGGAAAGTATGGAAGAAGAGGAAGGTTAGAGGGTAAAGCAGCGCCTGTGTAGATGGGAAACTATGGAAGAAGAGGAAGGTTAGAGGATAAAGCAGCGCCTGTGTAGATGGGAAAGTATGGAAGAAGAGGAAGGTTAGAGGGTAAAGCAGCGCCTGTGTAGATGGGAAAGTATGGAAGAAGAGGAAGGTTAGAGGGTAAAGCAGCGCCTGTGTAGATGGGAAAGTATGGAAGAAGGGCGACAAGATAAGAGAGGAAGGGGCGTGAGGGTGCAGGTAACAAATGATGCTTAGCAGGTGCAGGGAAGGGTTAAGGAGGAGTAATGGAGGGGTAGAGGGAGGCGAGGCAACGATGGAAGAGGAAGGAGAAAGAAGGAAAGAAGGAAGGGTAGAGGGAGGTGAAGGAACGATGGAAGAGGAAAGAGAAAGAAGGAAAGAAGGAGAGAAGAAGGGGCAGACAAGATGGAAGAGGAAGGAGAAAAAAGGAAAGAAGGAAGGGTAGAGGGAGGTGAAGGAATGATGGAAGAGGGAGGAGAAAGAAAGAAAGAAGGAGAGACGGAGGGCAGAAAAGATGGGAGGCGGCTGCGGAAACGATAGGGAGGAAAGAATGGAAAGAGAGGAGGAAAGGATGGAAATACGTAGGTCAAAGGACGGATAGTGAAGGTGCAGCAGATAGAAGAATAGGAAGAATAGGAGAAATGGACGAAGGAAGGGAATAGGAGGAGGAAGGAAGAAGAAAAAGAAAAGCAGGAAAACGAAGAAAACTAATGAGATAAGGAAAACTATAAGATACAATAAAGGTCTAAAAATAAGTGAAGGGTACAGAAAACTTGACGTAATGAAATGCAACGCAAATCTTGTTGGAGAATATGAAGGTAATAATGAACAGAGGCAGAAGGAAGGAAGAAGGAATGAAGAAGGAGGAGGAGGAGGAGGAGGAGGAAGAGGGCAGGCAGGTATGAGGGGAAAGGAGGAAGCGTTCCCCCATCGCTGCCAAGAGAAAGGAGGCCGACATGATATTGAGAACGGAAATGCTCCAACGAAGGGGAGAAAGAGAGGCGCAATAACACACACCGCAAAGGGCTGTGTCAGATGAGGGAGCCTGCAAGGAACATGAAGGAGAGAAAATACAGGTAGAAAAATACCGGGAAAAGTGAAAACTCCACTGTAGAATGAGAGAGAGAGAGAGAGAGAGAGAGAGAGAGAGAGAGAGAGAGAGAGAGAGAGAGAGAGAGAGAGAGAGAGATGAGAGAGAAGAGAGAGAGAGAGGAGAGAGAGGGGAGAGAGAGAGAGAGAGAGAGAGAGAGAGAGAGAGAGAGAGAGAGAGAGAGAGGGAGAGAGAGAGAGAGAGAGAGAGAGAGGAAGAGAGAGAGAGAGAGAGAGAGAGAGGAGAGGAGAGAGGGAGGAGATGAAGAGAGAGAGAGAGATATTACATTCAAATAAATACATCCATAAAACACAATCAGCAGTCCAAGTAATAAAAACCCATAAAACACACACAAAAAACAACAATGACAGCAGCAAAGAAACACAATAAAAGGCAGAATAGGAGAAGAAAGAAGGGTGGAGGTAGAGTCGGCGGAGGAGGAAAGGAGGGGTGAGGAGGAGCAGGAGGCGTGGCGGAGACAACTTACGATCCAAGGGACAAGAAAGGGAATGACTAGAAGAGGCGAATGACCGCTAGAGGGAGGGGGAGGCAGGCAGGTAGAGGTAGGGAGAAGGGCGAAGGGAGGGGAGGTAGAGGCACGTCGAAGAATTATACGGCGGTGGGGAGAGGAGGAGAGGGGGATAGAGGGGGGTAGGGAAGGGTAGGGGAAGGGAGTGGAGGAGGGAGAGGAAGAGAGAGCAAGCTGCATTGGACGAGAGGTGGGGAAGGAAGGGGGAGAGGAGGGATGAGAGAATAGGAGGAGATGGAAGAAGGAAAGAGGAGGGAGGGAGGTGGAGGATGAGCCCTTGGGACATGAAGGATTAGCCAAGGGAGAAGAGAAGGGTCTGGTGCATGGAAGGTGGAGGTGTAGTGGAGGGAAGTAGTAGAGGGAACGAGACGAGGTGAAGGAAGGCAAGAAAGAGTGGAAGAGAAGGAGAAGGATTAAATAAGGATGGTCAAGAAGATTTGGGCGAGTGTGGAGGAGGTGATAGAGGGCGTGAGTATTGCGCGGGAAATGAAAAGTAAGGCCAAGATACCGACCCAAATGAGATTGTGGTTGCGTGAATGCGTGGGAGATGTTGCATGATGGAGGGAAGGAAAAAAATAGTTACACGAATAATATGAGAGAAAATTGGGAACCCGAGAAGAGGAAAGAGGTAAGGATTATGACACGGTGGAAGGAATGAGGGAAGGAGGGAGAGGAGTGAGTGAGGGAGAGGAAGGAGGGATAGGAGTGAGGGGAGAGGAAGGAGGGAGAGGAAGAAGAGAGGAAGAGGAGGGAAGGGACGTGATCATGTGAGACAACAAGAAAATGGGTGACTATGAATTTTCGATAGAATCACCTTCCACCACTACCACCATCACCACCCGTTCCTTCTGTCCAACCCCCAACACAATACAACACTCTATCACCGTCAAGACTGTCAACAACAGCGGTGACCTGTAACAAGTGTAATGAGAGAGAGAGAGACAGAGAGAGAGAGAGAGAGAGAGAGAGAGAGAGAGAGGAGAGAGAGAGAGAGAGAGAGAGAGAGAGAGAGAGAGAGAGAGAGAGAGAGGGAGAGAGAAAGAAAAAAAAATAGAGATCAGATTCAATACTTTTATTCACAAGTAACAGTTGTGAAAAAGACAGTTGCAGAACAGTCTTATCGCGGGAGAGAGAGAGAGAGAGAGAGAGAGAGAGAGAGAGAGAGAGAGAGAGAGAGAGAGAGAGAGGAGAGAGAGAGAGAGAGAGAGAGAGAGAGAGAGGAGAGAGAGAGAGAGAGAGAGAGAGAGAGAGAGAGAGAGAGAGAGAGAATTTTAAGAAATAAATCAGCAGAGACAATACTCTCCCCCCGCCGCCTACACTGTATTACGTATCGAGCGTCAATCCTCCTGAAGATGCATCGCTTCCTTTACAGTAAAAAAGAAAAAAAAACTTGATCTGTTATGAAAAGTTTTTCCTTCGCTCGCCCGCTCGCAGCAGTGCAGCCTTCCGACCTTGGAGGTGACGTCAACAAGTGACATACAAAAGCACCCCGCAGCCTTCTCGCCAAACTGCAACAAAATGTATAGAGAGAGGGAGGAGAAGAGAGACACTTGCATGGGCCTCAAGTGACAGTCGCTCCGGCGGGCCCTCAAACCGAGCCTCGCAGTTGCCACGCAGGAATTATCAGACGCACCTCATTCCATTACGTAAAGCGCACACATTGCCTTGAACAAATAAAAAAAAAAAGACGAAGAGCGGGCGGCAATATAGCTCCCCGGTAGCGGGCGGCACAGCGCCTATATACGTGGCGGAACGAGACGCATAAATGATTTGTCTCAGCGGCGGGCCAGACGCGATCAATGCGGCGAGGTACTGCAAACGTCGCGGGTACAAAGAGAGAAAGAGTGGACCTACGGCTGGGGAAATGGGGTGACGAGGGGCTGTGTAGGGGACGAAGAGAGGGGCCAAGGTATGGGAGACGAAGAGAGCGCCGCTATGGGACGAAGAGAGGCGGGCCGGCCGGTGGGGGGCGGAGTCAGCAGGTGACTGACCTTGAGACTCCCGCGCTGTGGCCGTCAGGGCTGAGGACGATGACGAACGCCTCGGGCCCATGTGGCAAACTGATGAATCACGGCTTTTTGTGTCAACACATGGGGAACCCTCAGCCGGGGAGACGTGGTGAAAAAGACTAATTAAACATACGCTTGACCCTGAGAACAGCCAAGGAAGGACGGAGAATCAAGAAAATCATAAGTAAGAAGTGTAAGAAGAAATGAGGATGCACACAAGATGCAAATACTGACCCGGCGAAGACTAGGGAAGAATCTACCCAAAGGAAATGCAAACCTTAAATAGTGCCGTTTAGCGGTGGGAAATATAATTATGTTGTGACCAGGTGAGGGAAGAGGTAATGGCAGGTGAGGTGCGAAGGGGCGGAGAATAGACTGCAGGGAAGGAAGGGTAGGGGCGGGGCGGGGCGGGTGAGGGAGGAAGCGGCACGCGAGCCCGCCGATGGTAACAGCATAGGGGACGATGCAGCGTGCCATGAGAACTCCGGCGGCAAGGCGCGATCAATGCGGCCCGCTGATTGGCCGACGTCACCACGCTCTACGGGACGAGGATAAAGAGGTGCTGAGGCTGAAGAAAACGAGAACGAGAGGTCGAGGAAAGAGGGACAGGGCCGAAGAAACGGGGAGTAGAAACGAAAGAGAGGAGGCTGCGCGGGCGGGAGAGACGAGAGAGCAGTGAGGGGGATGCAGGAGGGAAAAGGATGGCAGAGGAGACGAGAGGTGCTAAAAGGAAGACCGGCAGTGGGCGGGCCTTAAAACTGCCCAGTAGTGCTGCGTAAACAGTGCGGAAGCCGTGGAGGAGGACGAGAAGGAAGCAGGCAAAATAAACACAATTCCCCCGTAGATAGAAGTGAAAGCAGGCGGATCAACTCAAGATGGGAGGCGGTAGAGAGGGAAGAAAAAGACGAGGGGCCACCACGAGCATAGGATGATGAGGACAAACGGCGGACAATAGGGGGAGAATTGCATGGCTCATGGGTGCGAAGAGAGCAGGTGGGTGAGCCAAAGAGCCAGGCAACGAGAGAGGAAAGACTGAGGAAGGGGGAAGGGGACAAGGAAAAAGAGAAGTGTGGGGGGAGGGAGAGGAGGTAAGGATGAACTATAGAGGAGAGGAGATACACACCAGCCTCAAGTTATGAAGCGGGGAAGAGCACCTTGCTGTGAGAAGCTGGGAGCCCCGCCACAAGTGTATGCAACCTGGCCGTGCAAAGCAGCCTGCAGGGTAGTGAGGGAGGCAGGCTGAGAGCGAGAGAGACAGATAGAGATAGAGGGAGAGGGAAAGAGTTGCCCGGCTAGGAAGAGAGGAGGACGGCCCACTACCACCTCCCATTCCCTCCTGGGACTATGCATGAGAAAGGGGAGAAGGGAGACGGGAGAGGGGAGAGGGGAGGCCGCGGTTTTGGGAGGAATGACACAGGCAGGGATCTTTATAGTGTAATGTAGACAAGACCCCAGCGTACATATAAGTGTATTGTGGCTTTTTGCAGAGAGGAAAAATTGGAAATGCGAGGAGGGAAACTCGGTAGAAAGGACAAGAGGAACAAGTCATATTTTCTCTTCAGAGCTTTTCCACGTTATTTTACTTTTATGAATAATTCACGACACATCCCTTGCCGATTCCCTTTCATTGCTACTTTTGACAGACATCCAAGGCCACAAAAATGAAAGAGAGGAAACATAAAAATGAAACATTAGCAAAATGATAAAATATAAAACAAAAGAATACCAGTAAAGGGAGGAAAAGGGGCACATAAACAAAGCAGTCCAGTCTCGCATCCTCTATGTAGGAACCAACTCGTTCTGTGGAGGACTTTTACACCCTCAACCAACAGGGGGGGGGGGGGGGGGAGGCAGAGGAGTGAGTGGGGATGGTAAAGGAGAAGGAAAAAAATAGTCTCAACCGCGCATCTCCCCGCGAATGGCTAATGGCCGCCCATAAAAGTAGCAAGGAAGAATGCAAAGGTGTCTTCTCGGTGTGTGTGTGGTGTGTGTTGTGTGTGTGTGTGTGTGTGTGTGTGTGTGTGTGTGTGTGTGTGTGTGTGTGTGTGTGTGTGTGTGTGTGTGTGTGTGTGTTGTGTGTGTGTGTGTGTGGTGTGTGTGTGTGTGTGTGTGTGTGTGTGTGTGTGTGTGTGGGTGGGTGGGGTGGGTGTGGGTGGGGGGTGGGTGGGTGGGTGGGTGGGGGGTGTGTGGTGTGTGTGAGAGAGAGAGAGAGAGAGAGAGGAGAGAGAGAGAGAGAGAGAGAGAGAGAGAGAGAGAGAGAGAGAGAGAGAGAGAGGAGAGAGGAGAGAGAGAGAGAGAGAGAGAGAGAGAGAGGAGATGAGAGAGAGAGAGAGAGAGAGAGAGAGAGAGAGAGGAGAGAGAGAGAGAGAGAGAGAGAGAGAGAGAGAGAGAGAGAAGAAAAAAACGCAGAGGTGTAGCATATCGGATAAGGCGACAACCCTGCGAGCAATAAGAAGGGAGGAGAAATGTTGAAATTCAAGTAAAGGAAGAGAAGAAACTGCAGTGTAAGACATAAAAGTAAAGAAAACTTTGATAGCAAGCTCGATGTTTTTATAATTAAACAAGAAATAAAACGTGAATATATTTACACGGAAGAAATTACAATACTTCCAAAAGATTAACACTAAGAAGCAAATACAGAAGGAATTTTCGTGACTTATGAAATCAAATATGACAATATAAGAAACAATATTGATAAAAACTGGTGGAACATGTACAAAAAATT
>JACEEZ010020709.1:608878-623878 GCA_016584305.1 Chionoecetes opilio | reverse complement strand
ACGAGAGAGGAGAGAGAGGAGAGAGAGGAGAGAGAGAGAGAGAGGAGAGAGAGAGAGAGGAGAGAGAGAGAGAGAGGAGAGAGAGAGAGAGAGAGAGGAGAGAGAGGGGAGAGAGAAAAGAGAGAGAGAGAGAGAGAGAGAGAGAGAGAGAGAGGAGAGAGAGAGTTAGGCAGTAGAGAGAGGGGATCCTGGCAGAAAAGGACGGAAAGGCAAGGGGAAAAGTGTTATGTTGACATTTTATAGAGAAGATATCAAGAGGGGAGAGAAAATGAGGGAAAAATACCCGATAAAGTGGAGGGGAGGACTGAGGGAATAACGGAATGTAAAAGTATAGGCAAGAGGTAGGGAAGGAACAGTGAAGAGGGCGATGAAGGGTAGAGGAAAAAACTCCTAAGAACTTAGTAGGTGGTGGGACTATGCAGACACCACCACCACCTCCACGACCACCACCACCACCACCACCACCTCCCTCACCACCACCATCACCACCACCATCACCACCACGACACCACTACCACCACCACCTCCACCATCACCACCACCACCACCACCACGACACCACTACCACCTCCACCATCACCACCACCATCACCACCACCACCACCACCACCACCACCACCACCACGACACCACTACTACCACCACCACCACGACACCACCACCACCACCACGACACCACCACCACCACCACGACACCACCACCACCACCTCCACCACCACGACACCACCACCACCACCTCCACCATCACCACCACCACGACACCACTACCACCCACACCACTACTATACTACACCAACTACAATACAACAACTGCTCTATAAACACAAACTTATACAAAATAATACAGAATAATAAACCATCTAACTAGCAAAGGGACAAACCGTGACACACACACACACACACCACACACACACACACACACACACACACACACACACACACGCATAAAACACATACACACTAGTTTCTCAGGTGAGCGAGGCAACACAATCCCGCGTCGCCGCTACACAGTGCCAGAGACACTCACGCACGTTTCTCCGGGACGTGCAGGGTACGAAGAGAGAAGCCTCGGGCCGGGATGTCCTTGGCCCACGCACTTGTGCTCCCGTGACAGATTAGCTTCTCAAAGAATATAAGGGAAAAAAGCCTGTAGTGACGTGATCTTGTGAATGGTTCTATAAATACAGGGTGGGAGTGATGGGGATGATCATCAGGTTTGCGGGTCCTAATTTAGCTCCATATTCCATGTTTAGCAGTAAGACCAGACGAGAGGTGACTACGGAGGCATGACTGGCGGCTTGGAGCAAGCATGCCGCGGGACACGTGACGGCCACGCCCATGATTCAGGCTCGCTACTGCTGCTGCCTCACCGCCCGCAGGTTCTACGCAGCTGCTGATATTTTTCGATAAGCGTTCTTTTCAAGTCAAGGTCATTCGCGTGGTAGAGGGGGGCGGCAGGAGGGCAGTAGATGGGTGGGTGTGAGGCGGGCTGCAGCGGCTCGTCAAGGCAATGCCACAAGGCAGCTGGATGCCTGTAATCACTAGTCGTCCGTGATCTATAGAACTGCCTATGCCATGCACGGCTACGTAAGGACAGTAAGGCGGCTTCCGGAGCTAATAAGTAGACAAACATTTGGCGCTGCTGCTAGTGATGTATACCGAGATGGAAGCAAGTTAATGAATGGAACAGGCGACGAAAAGGAAAAGACAGAAGGGTGACATGACAGAAAAGGAAGTTTAGTAACCATTTAGATGACCATTGGCGAAACGCTGTAACACGTGGTGAAAAAAAATATTTAGGGGCATGTATTGATACAATGAGTTAATAGAAGAGGGAGTGAGCCACCGGAGAAGAGAGCAAGCAAATATTTTGGAATCTTTAATGGGGTATGGAAGGAGACTGTAGTCATGGAGGGAAAAATGAGACTGTCTAAGTGAATAGCCTAGTTGTAGCTACTGGCTGTATTGTATTAATATGAGGGATAAAAAACAAATAGGCGCCTGATCTGATATTAGCCGTGTTATAAACGAAATGAGGAAAGAGAGTGTATGCTGAGCTCAAAATAATATAAGACGTGAAGGGAAGGCAGGGCAGGGGACACGCCTGGCCTGGGGTGGCCCTGGCCAAGATAGAGGAGGCAAGGACACTTACATACAGTCATAACAAAAGATGGCGCTATATGAGGGCTAGGAATGAAAAGCGTCGCCACCTAAAATGAGACCTGAAGGACATTTGAGAGACCAGACATGCAGACAAACACACGCAGCCATTCAGGCCTGGCGCAAGGGAAAAGAGGGTGAAATAAACACTTTCCAGGATTGTTGTGAAGGAGGGGGGCAGGCGTGTTGATTCTCGACCTTTTTCCCTTTTCTTTAAGGCGCTTTTAGGAACCCGGAAACAGTAGTAGAATGGGGAACGAAGAGAGAAGAGTCCCCCTCCCCCCTCACTAGTGTCTGAGGTGCGCCGTGACTACTGCTGCAGCTGCTGCCACGAGGGTATGGATCTCGTGCTTCCAAGGCCTTGCCCGAGCCGCGGCGGGGTGACTGCACGCAGCGAGCACGAAGAGAGCTGCCGGTAGTACGAAGAGAGATTTAGCCTCGTTGTATGATGATATCGTTAACAGTGACAGGGAATGTAGCGCTGTTTTGAGCGGGAGGCAAGCACAGGATGCGGCAACTTTCCCTCCTTCCGATGCATTGCCTAACCTCCTACGCTTTCTTCACGCCTCTATGGGTTGCTCTTAGCTGCCCTTTCCGCTCCTTCTACCATTACATCTACACGTATCACACACTCTACCCTGGATATTTCTCAAAAGTACGCTGCATATTGATAAGCTTTTCGGGTCGGTGCAGCCCTGGACATCACTGGCATTACAGTGTGTGTTGCGTTGGTCTCAATGATACACGAGGCACTGATAACGCAGCGCCACGCCTCGCCTAATCAGAGACGCACGCCAAAGCTTGACACAGGCGGGAGCACAGGCCGGCACTCATCCGGCGGCCTTCCCTCACTACAAACAGCCTTGGCACGGTTCACTCTGCCTGGAATAATATGCCGCTTTGAGCACTTTAGCCCCTGTTAATTAATTACGCTAATGACCTTAAATTTGATCAATTAGCACAGTGACTGGAAAATAAATGGGCTAGATAAATTACTGACGCCTGAATTATCATAATCTTCCCTCTCTTCTGATGATCTCATTTAATTAAAATTGCGACACAGGACATCACTAAAATGCAACTAAAGGATCTTAGCAATTAATCATCACAAGGCAATCATCCTGCGACCCGTTCAGTCTGTCCCCCCCCCCCCCGCCTCCCCCCTGCTAGTGCTATCCGATACCCCCTCCCCCTGCCCCACGCCCACGCCCCCCCGCCCGCCAGCCCTACACTCAGGACGTACAGCCAATGAGAAGGAGGGTCTTGGATGCTTTGAATTATGTAAGGAGTGCTGGGAGTGGCTGGGAGGAGGCGAGGTCGACTCATGACCCTTTCCTCACACCAAGACGATGCTTCCTTCTCTCTCTCTCTCTTTCTCTCTTTCTCTCTCTCTCTCTCTCTCTCTCTCTCTCTCTCTCTCTCTCTCTCTCTCTCTCTCTCTCTCTCTCTCTCTCTCTCTCAGCGATCTTTGCCAACCCACTCATCTTTTCTTCCTCTCTGTGTCTTCTCTCTCATCTACTTTGTTTCCTTTTTGTTTATGTTTGTTGTTGTTTGAGTTCCTCCGCCGCCATCTTTGTCTTGTCATAACACTCCTGCACCTTAACCATTGTCTTCGCCCTTATTCTTTCTTTGTTGTCTGTTATCTCGGTGACGATTCACTCCATGATATTTTTTTGCTTCGGCTCTCTAAGATATTTTTTTTGCCGTTTTCCAATTTCTCTTTTCGCATCCTTCTTTTCCTCTTTTATTGTGTACTAGCCACAAAGCCGCCCGCGGACTTTTTGGTTAGCTCCTGCGGAGGGCTATTGGTGGGCATTCGGCCCACCACCTGTGTTTGGTGGGCCGAAGCCCCACCAAACACACTCTCCAGATAGCCCCTTCTAACTTTCCTGAAATCATGGATGTAGAAATGTATGTATTAACGCCTTACCCATCACCACACACCCATTCACTCACCCATTACCCATCACCCCCCACCCATTCACTCACCCATTACCCATCACCACACACCCATTCACTCACCAATTACCCATCACCCCCCACCTATTCCCTCACCCATCACCCCCCACCCATTAACTCACCCATCACCCCACACCCATTACCCATCACCCCACCCATTCACTCACCCATTACCCATCACCCTACATCAAGGTTTCCTCAATTCTCGCAACCCACTTTTTTCTCACAATTCTCGCTAATAGGCTAATAAAAATAAAAAATAAAAGTGATCGGATCATCCCATAAGTGGGCTTAAAATGTTCCCCTGCTTGACCTGGTTCCAAAACTGTGCCATATGATGGAATTCCGCCACAGGGGGCGGCACCTATCGCGGACACACACACAGACACACACACAGACAGACACACTTTCGCTTATATTATTATAGATCATCTTTGCAAGTCGTTAATATTCATTTATTTGTTTGAATCAATTGCAAAAATTCTTGGCAAACGGCATTTTTTCCTTACTTTCCTTCCCTTTTCATTTATTTAACAACCTGAATCCGCCTTCATTCTGAATTAATTAATCATCATGTTTGTATTTTCTCTCGCACACTTACTCTTTCCTCACTTTTTTTTCTCTCTCTTCCATATTTTCCGTTAATTTTTCTCTTCATCTGTACACGGACGTTGCTTCATTTTGCCTTTTATGCTTTATTATTAATGTTTTTTATTGCTCTCTCTCTCTCTCTCTCTCTCTCTCTCTCTCTCTCTCTCTCTCTCTCTCTCTCTCTCTCTCTCTCTCTCTCTCTCTCTCTCTCTCTCTCTCTCTCTCTCACCTAAGCAACGCCTTCCCTGCATCTACATTCCCGCACGCAATCTACCCATCAGTCTAGAAGTGTTTACCTATTGATCTAACTCTCCAGATTGGTCTATTACATATGCATACTTATATCTTTATGGCGTGGGGATCTAAGTTGTTGACAGGAGTGTTGCGAGGCAGAAGGGTGTGGCAGGGCGGGCGGGAAGGTGCAGGGTGGATGTGGCGGTGGAGTGGAGAATGTGGTGAGAATGTGGTGAGAATGTGGTGCGGGGGATTGGCGGGGGGTTGTAACGCGGCAGGAGGGAGTGAGGGAGTGAGGGAGAGGTTGCCACAGTTACGTACTCCAGCCGCAAAGAGCACTGATTCGCTCCACTTGCGGTTACCGGGATGTACGTGGCTGCGATTAATTGGATTACAGGCAAGGCAAAGGAAATAAATCTCATTTGAAGATCGCAAGCAAGGTAGGAAGGATTTCTCTTGGCGGGAAAAGACTCGCTTGAGTGTAATATCCGCTTAAAAGTGGAAAAAAGACAATATTTTTTAAAACACCAGCATTTCATTTCCTTTAAAAACGCTGGTTCGATGTGTTTCATATAATTTTATTTTCTACTATTATTATGGAATTCATTTGAAATTTCTTATATCTCGCCATATTAACATTTCAACGTATTGACTTTAGCGAAACCATACGCTGCTGGTCTGGGAAGTGAGCGCTATATACATGTGAAATAAGAGCCATCATTACGCGGGAGCCGAGTTGACATCGAGACGAAATGCACTGCGACGGAGATGAATCCTGACGCAGAGGCGAAGCACGGCGGCACGGCAGCACGCGTCAAGGGCAAGGCACGTGAGGTGTATTTCAAAGACTCCCGATCACACATGAAATACACGAAAGGAAGTGCTGCTAGAGAAATATTTCAAAATAATTGGAATGAATCATAATAAATAATAAAAAATAACCTGAGCGACTTATACTATAACTGGACCTAAAATACTTGAAATGTAAAGTAAGACCTTAACATAAAGATAGATATCGATACTTACAAGGGCAATGATGAATACGTCCCTAAGATCCGAGAGGCATCCCGGATGTAAAAGTGCATAATGGTGGCCACATTGAGAAGCCCAAGTTATGCCCAACTCCTGCACGCAAACTAGATTACAACTTGAAGAACTTGATAGTTTCGGGGATATGGGGTGAAGGAGAGAAAGAGAGAGAGAGAGAGAGAGAGAGAGAGAGAGAGAGAGAGAGAGAGAGAGAGAGAGAGAGAGAGAGAGAGAGAGAGAGAGAGAGAGAGAGAGAGAGAGAGAGAGAGAGAGAGAGAGAGAGAGAGAGAGAGAGAGAATCTGCAGATCTTTTGCTCTATTCTATGAAAACATCCAGTTACAGATATCTTTGTATTAATTGTTGTTGTGGTGGTGATGGTGGTGGTGAAAGCGCTTCGCTAATCATAATCTAAGTCCATGAATCATTTTAATAACAAAAATTAAAATAATCAATTTTTATTATTTTGATGTGGGCGGAAGTAACTAATTAGCATGTGTTTCATTTACAAACAAATTCCACAAATAACTTTCTGAACACAATGCCTCGCCTCCTTTAGCTCCTCCCATTACCAAAGTTTTGAAAAGGTGGTGGTGGTGGTGGTGGTGGTGGTGGTGGTGGTGGTGGGGTGGTGGTGGTGGTGGTGGTGGTGGTGGTGGTGGTGATGATGATGGTGGTGGTGGTGGTGGTGGTGTGGACGGTGGTGGTGGTGGTGATGGACGTGGTGGTGGTGGGTGGTGGTGGTGGTGGTGGTGGTGGTGGTGGTGGTGGTGGTGGTGGTGGTGGTGGTGGTGGTGGTGGACGGTGTGGTGGTGGTGGTGGTGGTGGACGGTGGTGGTGGTGGTGGTGGTGGTGGACGGTGGTGGTGGTGGTGTCAATAGAGAAGACAGCTATATGCGTCCTTCCTCTCCAGTACCTTTGTTCAACTCACTTCATCGGTCGGTTTTTGGAGCATGTTACTGACGTGAGGAGTATGTTTACAGTGACGTTCAGTGGTTGGCCTTCCTTCCACCGCCCTGCCACTCCCATGCTGCTCATCCACTCCCATGCTGCCTCCCATCCCATCCTCCCCACGCTGTTATTCCCTCCCCGTACAAAGCCGCAGCGATAACGGGAGGCGGGAAACATGGAGGGTCATCTTGCAACACTTGGGATTAACAAAACTGACTCGCGGTGTCGTTGCAGCTTCCCGTCATTCCAGCTTTCCCCCCTCGCCGCGAGCACTCCACGCTGCATATTTCAACGCGTTTCCCTTTTGCTTATATAAAGTGTTTGTGCAATGGAATGGTAAGAATAAAGCCACACCTCCGCGACAGTGCAGCCTTTGGCGGCACCTCACTTTTTGACGGCACCTCACTTTGGCGGTACGTGCCAGTGTTCGAAAGGTATTTTGCATTTTCTTTGTTCGTTCCTCAATTTACCAAAAAAAAAAAGACGAAAAAATTGAAGAAAAAAAAACAAAACAAACCCATATACGTACTCTTATTAATTACTACGGGGTATCAGAATACATGAACTTTTTTCCTGTGTATCATAACCTAACACGCACACACACACACACACACACACACACACACACACACACACACACACACACACACACACTAGAGCAAACATGTTTATACTATATATAAATATCAATATTGCTATTTACTCTTAGCTTTGTGACTGACATACCGACAATCATAAAATTATCTTACATGATGATTTTATCAAAAGATGAAACAAAAAGTGTCATGCCCTTATAAGGGTATTAACCCCTTGAGACCCAGAACGTAATTTCCATTGTAATTTGGGTACAATTAGACGATTTTTAGTGAATATATGTAATATTTTATAGATATGACCTGTTTAGTATCCTTGTCGACTAACTAATTTGGTATATTTTTTTTACTTTTTGTAATTTTATGGCTCGACAACAGACAATTTCTTATAGCAAAGGAAAGATCTGGGCGTGAAGGGGTTAAGGGTAGCGTGGGATGACCAGCCGCTGCTGATTACTCAGGTAACCCGGCACGGCGACTTCATCCTGAGTCACGCGTCATTCTGCACAGACTTAAAAGTTCAGGAAAACCTCAAGCAAATGCAGGCAAAGGAACTCACAGATTATCTTATATTTAGATATTTCCATCTATATACAACATTTATAAGTAGCCAAGATATTAATAGTTATAATATTCATAGATACTGCATGCTAAATATAATCTGTATAAAAATAACAGGATATTAATAACCATACCAGGATATGGTGAATGTGTTGATCCCCTGCATGACACAAGCACACACGTCCACACTGACGTAAGTGCTAATGAGTCGGCACTTCTATTTCATTCCCAGAGAGAAAAAATCTAAGGGCGATGAGCAATGCATGGCCAGGAATCGATTACTAAGACAGTAATGACGTCAACAAGTGGGAAAGCAGACAGCTGTGCACTTCTGACGGAGGCGATGACGCTTTGGTCCAGTGGTAAGTTTTTTCCCCTCAATACGAACTTCTCTCTTCCAGCCCTCTACATTGATGAGCAAATCCACAGCATGGGATTCCACAGCTCCACAGCTCCTCCTCCTCCACAGCAGAGGAGGAGGAAAGAGAAGAAGACGAAAAAAAGTGGAAAAAAATAAAGGAAGAAAAAAGAAGGAAAAGAGAAGAGAAATAAAGGGAGAAGAGAAAATAGAGAAAGAAAATAGAAGACGACGAAGAAAAAGTACATGAAGAAAGAGAAGAGGCAGAGGAAGAAACAAAATCTATACTTCAAAACACTCTTTTGATGGTTCGTACTACTGACCCGGCACAATATGACATTTACTGTGTTACTCATAGGGAGTCATTACTGCATTAACCTTGGATACCCTGGCGCCCTATCGCAGCCTGGCAAGGACTGCGATGTTTTTTTTCTTTTTTTCGGAAGATAATTTCATTTGGACTCTTTTTATTTTTATTTTCTATTATCATTTAAAGTTAGTAATCATACCGATGGCTTAAAAGGTAGATAAGTTAAAGCAGTAAATGTTCAAAATCTTAAGAAGTATGCATTAGCTCTTTTACTTTGGATTTAGTGTGAAAATATATAATCATTCATCTATTCCATTAAGGGCTCTCAAAGTCGATAATGAGAGTTTTGCAAATGATAAGTTAAGAGATGAGCAGAATTATTCCAGCGTTGAGTGAGCAAGGAAGTGGTGCTTTGGTGTGCTAATCTGTCACGCGAAGCTTTCAAAAGAAATTCAGATATGATGAAAAGAAAATTAACACTTTCGGTTGTCAAAAAGCACTTCATAAACCGCCGGGAAATATCTTGTCACCCTCGAGAGTAACAGTGTTGTGGGGTTTCCTGTGTGACGGGGTGACGAGGCGGCGACAGACCTGTGTAGGGTGACCTGTATGCAGAGGGGAGACATGAGGGGACAAGAGAGGCCTGAGTGGGCGGATGGTATGGGAGAGGGGAGAAGAGGGGAGGAATAGGGGAGGGGCTGGAGTGTGAAATGAGGGGAAGGGAAGGGAGAGGGGAAAGGCCGGAGGAGGCATCTATAGGTGAAATGGACGGTATTGGGAGAAGGGAGAAGAGGGAGGAATGGGAGAGAGAGGGTGGAGTGAGAGATGAGGGGAATGGCAGGGAGAGGGGAAGGGCCGGAGGAGGCATATATCTAGTGGGATGGACGGTGTTACAGCTGAGTGGAATGAAGTAGTCTATATTTCAATACGTTTTGAATAAAGAGAAACACGCACTAGGCTAAACCGGTATTAATAGATTAAAACATGATTATGAAATGAAAAAGTGTTACCGAATTCCGATGGACGTAAAAAGTTGGCCGGCAGTGTTGATATGACATCAACACGCGTGTCAACATTAAGGAACATTTAGCCACGGGCCCGGCAGCACCTACGTGTTTGTCAATTAACATACAAATTACCATGACACATACAGCGCGCTTCGGATATTATTTACAAAACTTTCATACTTATTTCATCAGATTTTTTTTTTAATGCAGCCCGGTAGTATTTCATCGTTGTTTCTGCTTGCTTTACTTTGGTACAATATACACGCTCATATACGGGTCTGTCAGTATGTATGTATGTAACGCGTCACACCGATTCCTATCACATCCTTAGGTCCTCAAGCTCCTATCTCCTATGATGTGTATAAGAAAATATAAAAAAAAGCAAGTCTGTGTCAAGGTTAGCGTTGTGACTGAAGAAAAATGAAAAAATAAAAGAGAGGAAGGTGAATATTAAAGACTCGAAGCGATGAAAATCAGAGAGAGGTTGAGGCGCTGGAGGGATGAGAGGGAGGTAAGTGTGGGGGAAGAGAGCCACTCGGACCGGTTATATATATCGACCGTAGAGTCAAGAGGTTATTTGTCAAAGTTATAGAAGAGGCCACGGTCAACACACAGTGACGTACAGGTGTGTGTGTACGTATGTGTGTGTGTGTGTGTGTGTGTGTGTGTGTGATGTGTGTGTGTGTGTGTGTGTGTGTGTGTGTGTGTGTGTGTGTGTGTGTGTGTGTGTGTGTGTGTGTGTGTGTGTGTGTGTGTGTGTGTGTGCGTGCGTGTCCTATTAATAAATGATAAATAAGCCGAGCGTTTCATCAATCCCTCAAGGGAGCAACAGTCGCGGGGAGGAACGGTTCACAGGCCTCGAGAAAATGCTCCGGAGCGTTCCCCGCGGCCATAGGAGCGTGTCTGATCCGGTCACGACAAAAATCACAAGCCAGAGACGTGAGCAATTTTCTGCAGATCAATTTCCTCGTGTCACTTGCCTCGCCACTAAGCTGCAGGAACATGCCCCTGATGACGCAATTGCTTCCCCCTCCACTGAACCCTAGTTATGCAGGCCCCAAGATCACCACAAACCCGCTAACAACACACACACACACACACACACACACACACACACACTTTGTCACGTCCTCCGGGTGGGTGGGCGGGTGGGTGGGCGTGGGGTGGTACTGTGGGTGGATGCTTGAGGTTGCGTGTCTCTCGCCCTCCCCGGCAGCTCAGGGGCGTCTTGCTGCGTCACGTCAGGGAGAACTGCTGACGGTTGGAAAGGCCACGTAATCCCGAACTCATATGTAACTCTACCTTGTGCTTTTTAATCTATGAGTTGCACGTCATCAGAGGGACCGCTGTCTATATAAAGGAAGGGAAATGCAAGTATGGGTGGAATATTAATTAAAACAAAGAAAAAGATGTGGATGAGTAAGAAGAAACGTGAGTAAAACATGTGTAAGATGATAATGAAGGCAAAGGGAGGAGGAAGAGAAGAAAAAGAAGAGGAACATGAAGAAAAAAGAGAAAAGAATTGAAGGAAGAAAAGAAGGAAAAGATAACAGAAATAAAGGCAGAAGAGAAAAAGAGGAAGAAAAAGGAGACGACAACAAAGAAAAAGTACAAGAAGAAAAATAAGGAAGACGAAGAAAAAAGTGAAAAGAATAATTAATGGAAGAAGAAAAGAAGGAAAAGAGAAAAAAAATAAAGAGAAAAGAGAAAAAGTGGAAGAAAAAGAAGAAGAGCACGACGAAGAAAAAGTACATGAAGAAAAAGATGAGGCAGAGGAAGAGGTAGGGTCCATACTTCAAACCCTTTGAGATGGTTCGTACTGTACCGCTACTGACCCGGCGCAACAATGTTTGACTTTGCTGAGATGAGGACGACAGGAGGCGATATCGACGCCCGGTTAAGGAGGGAAGGCGGAGGACAAGGCTGATAATACTAAGTCCTTGTGTGAGGCGGCCTTCGTGCGGAACATCTTACATAAGAACATAAGAAAATAAGGAAGCTACAAGAGGCTATGAGACCTACACGTGGTAGTTCCTGTTACTTAACACTAACTACATCCACCTTTCATCCCCATTCATGAAATTATCTAGCCTCCTTTTAAAGCTCCCAATTGACTCCACACTAACTACCTGACGACTGAGTCAATTCCAATCATTTACCACCCTATTTGTGAACCAATTTTTCCATATTTCCTTTTTAAATCTACGCTTTTTCCAGTCATCTTCCCAGCTGAGTTACTCTTACTGGCTTCCCAAGTACCTCTAATCTTCCTATATAGCGGAGTTACTCTTACTCTTACTGGCTTCCTAAGTACCTCTATACGGGTGGATATGAAACGCATCCCTATTACTCTGCCCTTGACGTGTATGCATCCTCCTTGTTCACGGTGAAAAGTCGGCGCGTGCTACTGCCTTGAGGAGTGGCATGGGACTGGGAAGCAGGGGAAGCAGGGGGAAGCAGGGGGAAGCAGGGATGAGGAGCGGCGGGAATGGTAAGGAGCCAGGCCAACTTCTCCTCAGGACACTCGACATCCTTTTGAAATATATGTGAAAATATGAGGCAGCAGGTACACATATTTTTGCTGCTAATTAAAACAGAGAAAAGTACGGAAGTTGTGGAACATGAGCTCTTCCCGGGCGGCGCGGCGCGAGGCACGTGGCGGGATGCTTGGACAGCCCATGTTTCCCCCCCCCCTCTTCCCCTCAGCCCCCCACCAGCTCCCATGCACCCCATCCTCCCCTCACGCCCCCCCCCCCGTCCCTGCAGGCGCGCGCCCCTCGCTCGCACATCTCTAAAAATGGTTAAAGTCACAAAATGTAAATGTGAAACACGGATGAAGCTGTAAATGAGACTTAGAATAACGTATTGGGGCACTTATGAAAGTAGTCTCTCTCTCTCTTCTCTCTCTCTCTCTCTCTCTCTCTCTCTCTCTCCTCTCTCTCTCTCTCTCTCTCTCTCTCTCTCTCTACTCCCCTCTCTCTATAACAACATAAACACATATATATATATATATATATATATATATATATATATATATTGAGGCCATATTTATAATGTAAAGAAAAAAGATGACAGATGACAGGCATAATGAACACAATCGTATTGATCTTATAATCTTCAATATCTCATGACATCTATTTTTTTTCTTTCTTCTCTCTCTCTCTCTCTCTCTCTCTCTCTCTCTCTCTCTCTCTCTCTCTCTCTCTCTGCTCTCTCTCTCTCTCTCCCCTCTCTCCTCTCCTCTCTCCTCTCTCTCTCTCTCTCTCTCTCACTAAAAACTGCGTCATATCCCTTGTCATCCTCTCCGTCCCCTCACTACCGCCTCCTTCTCCCCTCTTTCCCCTCCCGCCCTCAGCTCCTCTCGACCTCTCCGCACGCGTGTGTGGCTCTGGCTTCGGCGAATAACTCCCACGTTTCTGGTAAATGAAAGAAAGTCGGGTCCAAAGAGAGGCGGGCGCTCCTTCGATCCTATGGGCGGGCGCAGCGCTGCTCTGGGGGGGCTCTGGGGGGCGCGGGCGGGACGGGTGGAGGGGGGGCGTGGAGGAGGGAGGCAGGGGTTATCTGGCGTGGAGGAGGACGGGGGTGACGGGGGGCCTTCAGAGGAGGAGCATTGTGGAGAGGGAGGAGTGGTAGATGCCTGGTGGGAGGAAGAGAGAGAAAGAGAGAGGATGGAGAGGAGACTAGTGGGTGCATGGCAGGCAGGCAGAGAGAGAAGAGGGAGGGAGGGACTGGCGGAGGGTGGAGGGGAGGGAGGATGGCAAGAAGAGAGGGAGTGAGAGAGAGAAATAGAGAGTAAGGACGAAGAGAGTACTGCGGAATTGGCTATAGGGGGAAGGAGGGGACATAAGGAGGAGCAAACTATCTTCAGGGTGAGGACAGGCATCTTGCAAGGGGGTAACAGGAGAACATGAGAGGCCGAGTGAGACAACGTGGAGGAAACAATGGGAAAGGAGGTACAAATATACACTGATGAGAGAGAGAGAGAGAGAGAGAGGAAAAGGAGAGAGGAGAGGAGGGGAGAGAGAGAGAAGGAGGGGAGGAGAGGACAGGAGAGAGGGAGAGGAGAAGGAGAGAAGAAAAGGAGAGAGATGAGAAAGGAAGGGGGGAAAAGAGACGAGAGGGGAGAGAGAGAGAGAGAGAGAAGAGGAAAAAGAAGGGATAGGAAAAAAAAAAAGGAGTGGATAGAAAAGAAGAAACGGAGTGTAGTGGATAAAAGAGTTAAGAAAAGGACGCGAATTGTGAGTGAAAAAATGAGTGAAGCTGAAAAGAGTATAAGAAAACTGAGAAAGAGCCTCATCATAGGAGATAAGAAAATAAATAGATGAGAGAGAGAGCGAGAGAGGAGAGAAGAGAGAGAGAGTGAGAGAGAGAGAGGAAGAAGAGAGGGAGAGAGGAGAGAGAGAGAGAGAGAGAGAGAGAGAGAGAGAGAGAGAGGGGAGAGAGAGAGAGAGGGGAGGAGAGAGAGGAGAGAGGAGAGAGAGAGGAGAGAGAGAGGAGAGATGAGAGAAGAGAGAGAGAGAGAGAAAAGAGAGGAGAGATGAGAGAGAGAGAGGAGAGGGAGAGAGAGAGAGAGAGAGAGAGAGAGGAGAGAGAGATAGAGAGAGGAGAGAGAGAGAGAGAGAGAGAGAGAGAGAGAGAGAGAGAGAGAGAGAGAGAGAGAGAGAGAGAGAGAGGAGAGAGAGAGAGAGAGAGAGAGAGAGAGAGAGAGAGAGAGATAGGAGAGAGAGAGAGAGAGGAGAGGAGAGAGAGAGAGAGAGAGAGAGAGAGAGAGAGAGAGAGAGAGAGAGAGAGAGAGAGGAGAGGGGAGAGCATGATATTGGAAGTCACGTTTGGGTGACTTGCAAATTTCTGGGTACAAAAAATGCACAATATAGTACAAAATAAAGCGAGAAGGAGGAAGAGTGGAGAGGGGAGGGATGAGGGAGGCGTATGAGCGTCTGAAGGAGGGAAGAAGAGGTGGAGGAGGGCAAGAGGAGAGGAGGGGGAGTGGGGGGTTTTAGGGGTTCAGGGGTTGGGTAGGGCAGGGAGGGGGGGTAGGAGAGCCTTGAGGAAAGAGGAGGGATAGAGGAGGGCATGGAAGAAGAAGGAGGGGGGGGCGATGGAGGCTTGTAGGAGGAGGGGGAAGAGTGGAGAAGGAGGAAGAGGAGGGCATGGAAGGAGGGAGGGGGAAGGGAGGCTTGTAGAAGGAGGGGGTAGAGTGGAGAAGGAGGGAAGGGGAAGGGAGGCTTGTAGGAGGAGGGGGTAAGTG
>JACEEZ010020709.1:581378-601378 GCA_016584305.1 Chionoecetes opilio | reverse complement strand
GGAAGACGGAGGAGCTGCATTGCCATGTCAGCGAACAGTTTTGCTATTATTCCCGACAGCCGGTCTGCAGATGGTGATAACAGACATTACTACCGATTATCTAGGTCGGTGACAGTGATTAATTGTTAAATGGTCCGTTATCTGACACATGGACGGGAGCCAAGTGCGAGTGACGAGTAATGATGGTATAAAAAAAAATAAGGTGAAAGTCCGCTTGGGAGGAAACGCATAATTAATATGTCTTATTATAGTATACTCCCCACTGGTGTTGTAATCAGTTTTTTCCTGCAAATGTAATCTCTCTCTCTCTCTCTCTCTCTCTCTCTCTCTCTCTCTCTCTCTCTCTCTCTCTCTCTCTCTCTCTCTCTCTCTCACACACACACACACACTAGAAGCTCCAAGCTCTTTAAGGGTAAAACTGGTGATCGAGAGTCCAGCTCGCGTGGGCAAGACCGTGGGTAAATACACACCGTATGAAAAATAAACGACGAGAAACGTCAGCATTTATCAAAGCACAAAATACAAACATCAGCATTTATCAAAGCACAAAATACAAACATCGACAGAATTAACACCTACTTTTGGCTAGTTTATATTTTTTGAGGAAACTTTTAACTTTGTATTACCTGGCGAGGGTTGTGTGCGTGGGGTCGGGAGACTTAAGAGGTAATGAAGGGGAAGGGGGGGCAGGAGGAGGAGGAGGAGGAGGAGGAGGAGGAGGAGGAGGAGGAGGAGGAGGAGGAGGAGGAGGGAAGACTTGGACAAGGAAAAGGAGGTGGGGGAGAGGAAGGTAAGACCACAGCCCTCCAATACTAACAATCTACCACCACCAAGACATTGCCACACACGCACGCACGTAATCCCACCAACAGCTACACACACACACACACACCTATGTCGGCGTACTCAACAGGATATGGGAACTTGTCAAATTGTTCTTTTTATTTAGTACTCATAATGTGATAGACGTTATCCGTTTTCTAATAGACGAAATCGGCATTTCCGATTCTAATAGACGAAACATAACCCATAATTAATCAAGTATATAACCAAATTGCTGATGATTGATCATTTCCATATATAACTACATATAAGAATTCTAACTCAAATTAGGGACTAAACCAAATCTTTAAATTTAATAATATTCATAACAACATGTAAATCGGGAGCTAATTTGGATTGAGTGAGATGAGCCACAGGCAGGACAGGATGTGGCGAGCGGCGGGGACGAGGCGATGTCCGTGAGACGCCGGGGTTGCACGTCTGTCACGCTAGGAAGCATGTAAGACTAAGAATAGAGGCACGTAAGGGGGGGGGGGGGCACGGAACCCTCTTTGTGTGGCTCCCTGCACCGTATCCCTCAGTGTGGCGCCATGTCAGGCACAGTGTGGCGCGCTATTGGGTTCCAACGCAACGGACACACACAGATATTCATCATTATGGGTTCCACATAACCGTTGCCGTGTTAAGATAAATGTACTAACACACACACACACACACACACACACACTTGCTCGCGTAGTTCAGCAGTAACTTCCTAGCCTGCCACTCAGTAGGCTTAGGTTCGCGCCCAGCTCAGGGACACTGCGGTTTGTTGCGAAAATAACAGAAGTTGCTGTCCCCTTGAGCAAAGAAAGGTCCAAGCTATCCCTATAGATCGGTCTCTATGAACTTTAAACTTTTTCCGGGAGGGTAACAGCTGGCGATCACAATTCTAGCACACAATCAGGACCGTGGCTAAATATCACACACACACACACACACACACACACACACACACACACACACACACACACACACACACACACACACACACACACACACACTTGAGCAAGGGGATGGGGTAGTGTGGTGTGTGAGGTCCCAGTATTACCCAAAAATCGGTAATAATGAGCTTCAAGCTCGCACCCGGGAGGGCGAAACTGGCAATCGCGAGTCTGGCTCGCGTGGACAAGACCATGGGTGAATAACAAAGAAAAAAAAAAAAAAAAAAAAAAAAAAAAAAAAAAAAAAAAAAAAAAAAAAAAAAAAAAAAAAAGTATCTTGCCTGGGTGGTGTGCGTGCTCGCCTGCGTTGCATTGTGTTTGAAGACACAGCCAGTGATAAAACGCTGAAATGTGTTTAGGGTGTCACGTGCAGGAGGTTGTGCAATAGCCCGTGCCTCGCCTAGCACGTCACCCTATCGGAGGCCAGGCTAATGGGGTGTGAGGTTGTGTCGAGAGCATGCGGGCGCGCACACGATGGTTCGCAAGAAACTGAAGCTGTGACAGTCTTTCATGGAAGCCGATAACAACCTAATGAAATAACCAGCTATTACTCTATACATGATAAAAACATAATAGTGACTGAAAAGACGAATATAGTAAAATGACTCGAAAATTAAAAGAAAAAAACCTGAAGAAATAAAGGTAAGTTAACGGGTGGTATAAAAGGGACATGAACAAAGAGATGAATAAAATAGGCTCAGCCAGAAACTTTCACGATAATTAACGAATATGTAAGTTACTGGACGACATGTTATGGGAATTACAATCATAATGAACGATATGTGTGTGTATGTGTGTGTGTGTGTGTGTGTGTGTGAGAGAAAAAGAAAGAGAGAGAGAGAGAGAAGAGAGAGAGAGAGAGAGGAGAGAGAGAGAGAGAGAGAAGAGAGAGAGACGAAGAGGAGAGAGAGAGAGAGAGAGAGAGAGAGAGAGAGATAGTGGTACGTATACAAGGCCATTAAAACAAGGCAGGTAAAGACGCTGTGGTGGCAATGACCGCACGACAGGTGAGTACGAACCCAAAAGTCCTACCTGTGTGTGTGTGTGTGTGTGTGTGTGTGTGTGTGTGTGTGTGTGTGTGTGTGTGTGTGTGTGTGTGTGTGTGTGTGTGTGTGTGTGTGTGTGTGTGTGTGTGTGTGTGTGTGCGTGCGCGCGCGCGCGAACCAATCTTTAGCAGGTAAAAAATTAACATATATCTGCATTATGTTGAGCGACTCTACAAATATACGTCCATAATAAACTAATTTATGATGCAAGTTTTGACGCTGAATGGTTCCTTTATGAGGCAGAGTACAACGGAGGCAAGGTGCTAAATCTAAAGGCTAATAAATTACTCATCGACCCTTGAGACTAATGTTACTAAATACTTGAGTGTTCAGTATGACAAATGCGTCAGTGATGTCTGGGGGGGAGTGGGGGGCGTTTAATATATAGATGGCGAGAGAGAGAGAGAGAGAGAGAGAGAGAGAGAGAGAGAGAGAGAGAGAGAGAGAGAGAGAGAGAGAGAGAGAGAGAGAGAGAGAGAGAGAGAGAGAGAGAGTGGAGGAAATTCACTCAAATGATTAACCGTACTATATTTCTATCAGTTGTGTCTGTATTTCTCTACCCAATCATTAGTTCACCTACATGACTATACCATCCCCTAAGTTAACATGTTCATGGTCTGACATCATTCTATGGATAACAACTTTCTTTACTGCGGCCGTGCATGTCCACCCTTAATGAAACACGGATATAATCTTTACTTTTTAAACTTCGCTGCTATTATTTAAGGTTCTTTTCTGCTGCGAGAGAAGGAAGAAGAGGAAGAGACAGAGAACAACAGCTTTTATTTTAGGTTTTTATCTGCTGCGAGAGAAGGAAGAAGAGGCAGAGGAGGCAGAGGAGAAGGGCGGTAAGAAGTAATATTTTCCACGATTCCCCCATGTAATAAGGAACTTTTTATTACAGTTCTGTGTCTACTTTCGTTCGATTTCGTGCTGCGGTCTTTCCCTCGGCTATGCGGTGGGTGTGGAGCCATGTACGTACCCTCATGACGCCCCAGGGAGCATGGAGAGGCGGTGTAGCAGAGCGGCAACGTGAGGAAGTACCCATGTGAGGCAGCAGCACCACGCATGCGCACTGTTTGCTCTTCCAATCAATAGCCACCGTATTATTAATTACCTCCTCATTACAGCTGGGTCAACACTAATTTAGCGCTTCACCTGATGCTTCAGAGCGGAAAACAAGACAAACAAGCAGCCAATGGGAGGCCTTGTTCGGCAACGCGATATGGGGGCAGCAAGGAGGTCTGCGTGCATCCTAGAAATTATACTTGTACTCCTTGCGTCCCACTGCTCTCCTTATGGCAACACTCTCCCTGCCGAGGCGCGCCATAGCACACAGTATCATGATATTTCTCAATCCATCAAGTGCCAGACGCCGCACCTTCCTTGAATACGACTTTTTTTTCAGCTCATCACTTTTCCACCGCGGGGAGAAAGGCGAAACAGAGTGACTGCATTGAGGCGCGGGAACCAGTTTACGAGGGTAGTTCAGCTAAATCGGCCATGAAGGGTGAATATATAGAGGCAATAGTGAGGCCTGTAAGAGATACTGGTTACCCGAATACCCAGTTCCCTTGGATATTGTCCCCCTATCCCCAGGCCATTTTTTTGCATATATAGTCATCAGTGTCTGGAATCCATGACTTACCATAAGGGGTTCTTTGCTTTCCAACCCTCTCCTCTAGGGCGATCGACTTAACAGGCAGTAGCACCAAGAAGGATGTAATCTGTTTTATTATTCCTGTCTGCCGTTGTCAAGAACACCTGTTTCTCCCCCTCGTCGGGTTCAGGCGCGAACATGACGCAGTGGCAGAATTCACATGTCATAGGACCGAGCAGAGTGGGTCGCGGGAGAGACGTTGGACCCGCCGATTGGGTACATTGTCATGGCAATGTGTACCGCATCTCAAGGTCCGCGTCTCGCTTGTACTAACACTGGCGCTCCACTATATATAAGGCAGCCAGCATGTGTTTGATCCCTGGCTTATCTACAAACACGAGAAACATTCAAGGCATCCATTCATCCATTTAAAAGTGTGTGGCTCTAAAAATGTTCCCTTTCACTGTCTCAAAGTAAACACACATACAACATTCAGTACCGAGAAGTTGGCAAACGCTTTCACTATTCAGTCCTGATTCACACTGCAAACAAATCGCAGGTAAAGGTAAACAGTTCAACACAGTTCGACACTTCGGTTGCAAGCAAATATTCCCACAGCCATACTGCAAAGAGGCAAATCCTTTCATAACATATCCAAAACAGACAAGTTCTTTTCGCTACTGTCAGATTTAGGATATCACTGCACAGGAAAGAGGCAAACACGCCCCCCCCCCCTTATAATCTTCTTTCATCTACCTATTACAAAATATGCAATCATAGGCATTTGTGTTCAGCAAGGAGCCACGTTATCACTCATATTCCAAGCAAGTAATATTACATAAGCTACAACTGTTATTCCTCATCACCAGGCGAGGCCCTCCTCCAGCTGAGAAAGACAAACTACGGCCTGATACGACCCCCTCTTCTACTAACTCACAATGCAACATACTAACGTGCAACTACCACACCACATTGATTATGTCCCTCGCCATCAACCCTGACCGGCCCTTAGATAACAGGGCCGTAGGTGGCTTGTTTTGTACATCATTACCATTGTTCTGATTTTATCATTCAAATGTAAAATAGCAACTTACTTCTTGATAAAATTCTTTTTCTTTTCGTTTTCACTGTATATAGGGGAAATTACCCTGACTGTTTGGCCCAACTAGTTATTGGTCCCGAGGCACGGAGGCGCTTGTGGCGGCATTACTGCGGGGTACGGGAAGCTATCCTCGCCACCGCAGCCACCAACCACCGCATCAACTTTATACGCCTTGGGCGGGACAGACAGCAGAGAAGGATCTGGGTAGCCCCATCTTCTTGCCAGTTATCATTAGCATGGCAGTGGCCAGCTGGCGGCACGGCACCCGCACCCCACCACCTTACCTTATACAACAAGTGCGTCGACGTTATGCATCGAGTAACACTTGTACAGCGAAGGGATTAGATGCATGATTTCAATAATGTAGAAAATATACCTGTAAAACACATAACATATCATGTATGTTAGACCTTTGTTGTAGAACGTTATTATAATAAGCGTGCAGCTGTGTTACAGGAACACAATGCTACATAAAAATAAAAATGTAAATATACAAGAAAACTTGGCTGCATGTGTATCATGAAACTCAAGTAGCCTCTCGGCTTCCTCCCTTGCCCGGCCCAGCCCAGCGCTATCCAGGACAACGCCCATACTGCTCCCATCGCTTCCCTTCCAGTGCCAATACGATTAATGACCACCAAAAGTGACCTTGGCAATCTTCCATCAGTGGGAGCCTTTAAACTGATACGAGGGAAACACCGTGGGACACTTTCATGAAATTAAATACCTGTTCAAGTATATACGTATATATATATATATATATATATATATATATATATATATATATATATATATATATATATATATATATATATATATATATATATATATATATATATATATATATATATATAAATTACATATATATATATAAATGTATATATAATATTATATATATATAGTATATATACACAAATAGAGAGATAGAGAGAGAGGAGAGAGAGAGAGAGAGAGAGAGAGAGAGAGAGAGAGAGAGAGAGAGAGAGAGAGAGAGAGAGAGAGAGAGAGGAGAAGAGAAGAGAGAGAGAGAGAAGAGAGAGGAGAGAGACATTAATGTATAGTTTCTCAAAATCTGGACAAGGTGTCGTGCTTTCCTTCTTGAGTGATGGAATAATCCGCATTGACTAAACAATCAGTGGCCGTTTCCCACTCGTTTGCCTAACTTGCTCTTCACACACCACATAACACTGTAGCAGTTTGTCGCGGTCATCCATGGGCGAGGAGACGTCACACTATTGACTGGCTAACTTTGCTGAGTGCTGCTGACACGAACACCCTCCTCAACACATACACACACACACACACACACACACACACACACACACGTATCTCCTTTTCACTAGCACTTTTGGTCCATATAACCAGCAATCCTTTCCACTCCCCTTGTCTTACTCTTTCTTTCTCCTCTGCACCCCTCCCATCCCTTCCCTTTCCTCCTACACAGTCTCCCCCTCCACCCCTCTCCCCTTTCCCCCTCCACCCCCATTGCACTACTCCAGTTCGTTCCCTCTACTAAAATGTCACCAGCCCAGAAAGTGCCACGTCATCGCACTCCGCCGCGCAGTGTGACTCTTGGCGGAGTTGCTGGGAGGAGTCGGGGAGGAGGAGGAGGAGGAGGAAGGGAGGAGGAGGAGGAGGAGGAAGGGAGGAGGAGGAGGAGGAAGAAGGGGTCGGGTTCCTCCACACTTGACTTTTACACAGATTCACCGGTTGTTCTGGTCCGAGCTGGCGACTCTGAGCCAAACTTACGCTATTCAACTCTGTTTTTGCAACTTTGATAGCAGTGGAGGCGGTGGCATGGCGGATGGGGGTTAGGGAGGGCGGGGGGGCGGAAAGGAAGAGGTTGTGGTTGAGGAGGAGGAGGAGGAGGAGGAGGAGGAGGAGGAAATGTAGAATAAGGGAATAGAAGGGTGCAGGAGCAAATAAGAGCAGAATGAAGTAATGATTCAGCAGACGCTCACCCTGAGACGTGGCGTGAAGGATTGCCTTGATTTGTGTGTATTACAGTCACGCACACACATTATCACACGTACAGCTACAACACACGCATTAAATAAACAAATATGACTGCAAGACCCTCCATCCCACCCCAACACACACACACACACACACACACACATTCCCACATGTTTATATCTGCGGTTTGTTTTTTATTTACCTTCATTAGTAACTATCTCACTTTCTCTTCCGCTTCCTCCCGCACACTACATAGTTCAGCCTTCCTCCCCCCTGCCCCCCTACCCGCTCCCCGCCTCAGACTCACCACAACCACTCGACGCTCCTCGGGAAATCAATCAATCGATCAGGCAAGAATTTTTCACCGAGCAGCGGACCTTCTCAGGCTCACGGATCACTGGCCGAAGCCTCTCTCTGCTAAAAAGAAAACGGAGTAAGAAGTTCTTGCACTGCTATTAAGATAATAACCGCAGCTATTACAGCGTAATATAATGTTAAATGTACGCATATGTCAGCATTAACGCTAAAATGAACAGAGAGTAAAGTGTAATAACGGAGTGAAAGAGTATGTGTCAAGGAGTTCTTTTCAGATGGGAGAAAAAGTAAGAACGAAAAAATAATATATCAAAAGATAATTATGTTAAATCAGCTGTAATATTCCCTTTCCTTTTCTATAATTAATACAAACTGAAAATATTAAGGTCAGTTTCACTCCGAGGAGTCATGATACTCCGTTCTTGAAGGAGTCGAAGCCACAAGAAAGGGCTATTGCTAAAAATTAGTAAAGGTACAAGTTAACTATTGCATTATCAAGTAGACAGAAAAGATGTACTTTACATAAGTATAAGTCTTGTGCAGAGGGCGGGGGAAGAGAGGGGGGGTAAAGGCAAGCAGTTGGTCAATTCAGAACAACGAAAATAAGTGAAATGAGAGAAAAATGGTGTTTGACACGAAGGGTACGAAAAAAATTACTATAGAAAATATCTTCAGCTTGGAGCAAACAGCGATCCAGGGGACGACGGTGACGATGAAACAGTCACGCTCGATACCAATGCGATGGCGATGCAGCGAGGAGCAGGATAGTATCTATGTTATTTTTATCCCCGCAATGTCAATTACTGAAACACACGTATTTTATAGTACTGGGAGGAAGCCTCATGAAAGAGGAAAAAATGAAACAAAGCAAATGAATACTCGAAAAAAAGCAATGAAATAAAAAATAAAAAATCTGATCTGACCATGAACAGATTTTTTCTAATACAAGAAAAAAGAAAAAAAATATTTATGAACGAAAGTAGCCACGTAAAGAGGACGTTTTTACTGATGCAAAAAAAAAGAAAAAAAAAGAAAGATAAAATGCTAATCAGTCTAACTTCAAATAACTCCATTGGGCGCAAAATAAAGAAGAAGAAAAATAAGAAAAAAAATAGATCACGTGCACGTCATTTAGCGATGAGAGGAAAGTAATGACGGCAGGGAAATAGTGGATTGTACGGGAGGGAGGAAGGACGGAAAGAGGAAGGTAGGAAGGAGGAAAAGAGGGAGGGAGGAAGGAGGGTAGAAGGGAGGGAAAAAGGGAGGTAGGAAGGAGGGAGAGAAGAAGGGAGGGAGGAAGGACGGATGGCTGGCCTAATAATCGCCATCATCACCTGCTCCATGCCAGTGGTTAAAACGCCTTCCAACCTTACCAACACACCCCACCACCACCTCCACCTCCTCCTCCTTTGTACCTTCTTCCTCTCCTTTATATCTTCTTCCTCTCTTTTCACTCTACTAAACACCCACTAAAGCACACGCACACACATAAGCACGCACACACAAAAAAGCAACACCGAACGATACGTAGCTCCAATCTCAGTCTCTTTTGATGACAAACCTCATTAATATTAATCAGGGGAATATTAATTAAAGTATACAAGTGCAGTACAGGCATTGATATATACACTAAAGTAGAAAATGTATTAATCTCCACCTTGTGATTGATGAGGAAGCAGTCATTTGGCCACAAGCGCGTTAGTCACTGTCTGGAAAAAAGTGATAAATAAAGGGCATTGGGGGACCTTCAATATCGGGACCCAAGTGACACGCACGTCTGCCAAGCATGGGAAGATAATCACGGGTCGTTGTTAACTAAGGAGACGAAGTTGAAGAGGACCTATGAAGCGATACTAAGCGTCATAGGTCACAAGAAGAAGAGGAAGGCTCGGCGGAGGGAAACTGTTCATCTTGCAAGGTCTCTACGGGGTTAAACGCGGAATCCCGATTCTCGCATATTTATAAGTCGTGTGAAGTTCAGTGCGTCTTGTTGTCCTGGGTACGTTGAGAGGCGCGGCGAGGGAGGAAGGTTTGATATGGGGTGAATAGATTTGTTACCTTGCGTGATTAATCTTGTTTGAGGCACTACTATACTACTACTACTACTACTATACCTACTACACCTACTATTTTTCTCTTATGGCGACCCACCTCAAAGCCACCAAGACGCTTGCTGATAAGGGAAATATTTACGAGGGGGTTGACACAGTTTGGCTCTGGCTTGAAAGGGTACACACACACACACACACACACACACAGTAGAGACAGAGGGCGACGACCTAAGGAGTGCCCCACAAATACTAAAAAACTGAGCCTAAGTACTTGATTCCTTACTTTGTACTTTATAGAATGAAAGGAAGGTGAGAATAGGTGGACGAACTCACCTCATACACCTGACACTTACAATACTTATCAAATATAAAAAATACTTGTTGGACTTTAAAACCTTCACTTACAATCACTTAACAATACTTATCATATATAAAAATTATTTGTTGGACTTCAAAAATTCTAACAGTAAACTACTTCACTCTTTTCGACTGGTGACCCACGCCATGCGAATTACCTAACAACTTGGCAAAGACGACACCTCGGAACGACATCACGTAATAACAGTAGCTTCTCGTGACTCACAAAGAAATCAAACGAGCAAAGTACATCTTGGCGTTTCCTCACAGTAGCAACTAAATTTTCTGACGCTGATGCCTGACTCGCGCAAATAAATTTTCAGCTAACAGCAGCGAAACAAAAACAACAACAACAAAAGCTGGGCCATGTCACTTCCACGGGGTGATCATCGAAGGCTGTTAAGTCATTACCACCTCATTACGATAATTGAAAATCTATAATGAGGTCAATTAGTATCTTGATAGTGGCGGGCATCTTCACTCTCGAAATTTTTACTGCAAGGACGAGGCATACCGTTTTTTTTTTTGTTGTGGTGTGTGTGTGTGTGTGTGTAATTTGCATGGCGTGGGTCACCAGTCAAAAAGAGCGAAGTAGTTTACTGTTCGATTTTTTGAAGTCCAACAAGTATTTTATTATAATTTTTATAAGTATTATGTGTGTGTGTGTGTGTGTGTGTGTGTGTTCAAGTTCAAGTTCAAGCTCAAACATTTTATTGCCATAAAAATACACACAAATATTAAATCCATCATTAACCTTTCGTGGAAAAGTCTGCTGAGAAAACTCTCGTTAGCAGACCCAGTTATTAAGCAAGGTAATATGTACACATTCCAGAGCGAAGACTATTATATCATCTCTATGTAGTATTCATACAAAACATCTGTAAATATCCTTACTCATACTAACGTATACTATCTATATAAACACACACACGTACTCATACATACATATATACATACCATACCATAGACCACTGTACTTTTATATGGTCTAGGACCATACATATGCACAAACATATAAACATATACGAGCATACAGTAAATATATTCATACATATAAAATAGATGAAACCACACACACACACACACACACACACACACACACACACACACACACACACACACACACACACACACACACATACTCATCCACACACAATGTACACATACAGTACACAACATAATCATTGATATTTACTTGAATTATCTAAATATTAACATAAAGTATACAAGTAGACCCTTACAATATGATATCATATGTGCAGCAAAAAAGAGCTCAGAAATTATATGTATTCTTTCATTGTGCTTGTGAATGCAAAAGATACTTTTTTATTCTATACTTGAAGCTGTTAACGGTACAAACATTGATAGTATTTCTCACTAGACTAGGTAAGGAGTTCCACACCTTAGGACCGAGACACAGGATAGAATTACTGTATAGTGTTGTTCTAAATGGAGGACATACTAAATTAATTTGATTTCTTCTGGTATTATGAGCATGATCTTGTAGCTGGAAAATGTTATCATTCTTTTTTATAAATTAAATATAGTTATCAACATGAAGTATTTATGGATAAAAGGGACTTTTAATAAATTTAAAGATGAAAATATCTCCTCAGTTGCATCAAATTTTTTCTTGAAGGTTAGAACGCGTAGAATTGCCTTCTGAGCCTTGAACACGCTGTGAACACGCTGTCTAAGAATGATGGCCAAGTGCAACCCCATATTGATATGCAATACATAATTTTGGAATAACAAAGTGTATAATATATGGTTAACATTGCTTCAGTTGTGAGTTTGTAACGAATGCGATACAAGACACCACAAATCTTGGATATACTAATACAAACATGAGAAATGTGTTGCTTCCAGTTGAAATACTCATCTATTATGACACCTAAACATTTTGTCGACTGTACACGGTTAACAATTTCACTAACTATACCTACAGGGTCCAAGTCATGCACTAAAGACCTATTCTGGAATACATAAGATGAGTTTTATTGATATTGAGTCTTAACTTGTTGGCTTCAATCCAGTTGTTTACATTAGTTAATTCATGAGTTAGTTTATTGTGAAGGGATAAAAGACTTTTGTCTGTGACTATGAAGCTTGTGTCATCTGCGAATAAGGTAAAAGTAGCACTATTACTTGCATTAGTTATGCCAACTATGAGCTTCGTAATCTAAAAAAATGGTGCTTAAGCAATAGATTAATTGTAAATTTGAGTAAAACTTTCTATATGCTGTTCACAAATATGCCACTTAACGACCTTCCACCCTTAATTTATAATGACAACAACATAGAAAGAACTCACACACACACACTATTGGGTATAACACTAGACGATAAAATGACATTTAAGCCACATATAACTAACCTCGTGCTCAAACTATCTAGAGTTATGTCCCTGTTATACAGAGTCAAAGAACTTGTCCCCATTAACATAATGAAAAAGCTGTATGATGCCCATGTGCTACCACATCTTCACTACTGTACACCCATTTGGTGCAGCACCTACCCCACACATTTACTCCCTCTATTTAGACTACAAAAAAGACTCATTAGGATTATTACGGACAGCGATTTCTATGAACATACTCAACCTCTTTTTAAACAATTACACTCACTAAACCTTTTTGATATTAATAAACTTGAAATTGCAGTATATATATTTAAAATAATCAACTGTGAAAATATAGCATTACTACAACAACCACATCACAGCTATCCAACACGCACCCATCATAACATCCGTATACCATTGCATCATCTAACAATTTTTCAACATTCACTATCCTATCTTGGTCCCAAAACGTGGAATGCTATCCCTGATCATATAAAAACTCTACCCTCACTATATTCTTTTAAAAAACAACTAAAAAAGTACATACTGGAACAATACTAAATGCAGTTATTGAAAAAGTAATAATAAAACATCATGGATATGTGCATGTGTATGTATATGTATATGTGTACAAGTGCTGTGTCGGTTATTATGTGTAAGTTACTATGTGATTATATGTATTCTTGGAGTTGTGCCATCCTATTGTTGGCAGTCAAAGGGTTTGGAAGGGTTGGGAGTATATATATTTATATACCTCATCAAGAATGTATTTTAATATTAGGTCTCACCTATAACCATATTTTCATCTACTGCCCAAAAAGCATGCTTTATATGGGCTGCCTTAATGTATACTGAAAAAATCTTAACTATTTTGTACCGTTTATAAGGCATAATAAAATGTTTCAAATGTTTCAAATGTTTCATTTACATATATCAGAAACAAGATGGGGCCTAAAATCGAACCTTGTGGAACACCTTGCTTGATGGACTTGCACTCAGAATACTCGCCATTGCAGAGAACAGATTGCTTGCGATCAGATAAGTAGCTCACTAATAGGTTATAAGCAGGTCCCCTCACACCAATATTCCTTAGTTTAGCATGTAATATGTGATGGTCTAATGAGTCAAATGCCTTTGATATATCTAAGAAAACACTTGCGACATAACATTTCTTATCTAGATTAGTATACACAGTGGAGACAAAATGTAGAAGAGCAGATTCCGTGGACCTATTTTTCCTAAAACCATATTGACAGTCAGATAATAAATAATTATTTTCTAAAAAATGACAGAGCCGGTAAGCAATTGCTTTTTCAAAGATTTTACTAATGGATGGTAGAATGGAGATTAATCTGTAATTATTTATTTCATCCTTACCACCAGACTTGTGAATAGGAATTGCTTTAGCTATTTTCAACTTATCAGGGAAAATACCATGACTAAAACATAAATTGATAATGTGTGCAAGAGGAAGTGTTATATATTCAGAAGTTTGTTTTAGTACGGCTGCAGGAATATCATCATAGCCAGTTGCATTTGATTTTAAAGAATTGATGTAGGCTTTGATTTCAGACTGATTACAGGGGAATAGGTTCATAGAAAAATTAGAAGAGTTATGAAGATAATCCCTATAACTTATATCGACACTATGAGAATAATCGTTGGCAATATTAAGAAAATGATCATTAAATGCATTAGCAGTATCAGGGGAAGAAATAAGATTTAGGTTAATAAGCATGTTATTTGACAGACTTTTCCGTCCCAGTAGCTGATTTACTGTTTTCCAGGTGCTTTTAGCATTACCCTGGTTCTCTTGAAGTTGGCTTTTGTAATATTCGTCTTTAGCAGTACGTAATAGGGATGTTAATTTATTTCTATACAGTTTGTATTTATCTTTAAATGTCAATGGCCATTTATCAGCAAGTCGTGCAAGTCGATGCTTTTCTTTAATGCATCTAAACAAACCTGGTGTTATATATGGGCGTTTCTCTGATCTTCTTGTGGTTCTACGACACTTAAAAGGAAAATGTGTGTGTGTGTGTGTGTGTGTGTGTGTGTGTGTGTGTGTGTGTGTGTGTGTGTGTGTGTGTGTGTGTTGTGTGTGTGTTTGTGTGTGTGTGTGTGTGTGTGTGTGTGTGTGTGTGTGTGTGTGTGCGCAGCAGGCATGGCAGCACGGGTGGGGTGGCAACAACACAGGCAGCACAAGCACAGCACCAGAGGATGGGAGGGCGCCCAACAGCACAGCAGCAGAGGATGGGAGGGAGGGCGCCCAACACCTACAATCCGTGCAGGGGTAATGAAGGGTCTGCTCTGTGCGCTCTAACTTACACTTCCGGCGCCTCGCTAAGTGGACGGGGACAGCCGCGCCTCGGTCACTGCCTAGGGCGCAGAGCAACGTGTCCCACAATTTCCTTGCGGGGGTGGAACAGATGAGGAGAGGGGAAGGGAGGGGATGGGTGCATGGGGTACGGGAGGGGTGGGGTATGGGAGGAGAGGGGAAGGGGAAAGAGAGGGGAAGGGTGGGGAAAGGGAGGGGAAGGGTGGAGAACGGGAGAGGTGGGGTGGGAAAAGGGTGGGAGTGGGAGGGGTGGAGTGTGGAAAGGGAGGGGAAAGGGAGGGGAAGGGTGGGGAGTAGGAGGGATGGGTGGAGGAAGGCCAATTTGTCACTAGCACTCGTGGACCAATCACACATCTTTGCATAGTACTCATGCAAAAAAAAGGGCATACACATTCAGGTGTTTATTTCCTCTTATGTATGTAATTTTTTATCACTAGCTCATGTGAATCAATGTCTAGAATTTAATCGCAAGGGACATAACGTTTTACCTGGTGACTATCGTTATCAAATATCATAAGCTGTTATAAAGACGCTATTATGCTGGGTTTCAAGATACACAAATAAGCAGTATACTGAGGGTCCGTTTGTGTCGCACTGAGCCCCGCCGTACAGGAAGTGTTACGGCGTCTATGTCAATGAGGGGCTTAACCCCTTAAGGCCCAGAACGCATTTTCCATTGTAATTTCAATTTGGCTACCATTAGACGATTTTCAGTGAATATAAACAATATTTTATAGATATAACCTGTTTAGTATCCTTGTCCACTAGTTAATTTGGTATATTAAGTTACTTTTCGTAAATTTATGGCTAACAACAGACGATTTTTTTTATAACAAAGGAAATATCTGGGCGTGAAGGGGTTTAGGGCAGCACTCAAGCCACACCCATGAGTGCTACCCGCGAGCCCCTCACCCACACAGACCCGTAACACTTCCTGCAAGCCGTCCAGCCACATCCGTCTTACCCGCACGAATCTGGTCAGTCCAACAGAGCCATAAAGAGGGCCGCACAAATAAGGCCATATTTTCCGGTTGTTGATAATGGTGGTGGTGAGCCGTAGCCACACGCAAGGCGCCTCTAACCATGACCCAGAGCCGCACGCTGCCTGGCCGGGGGCGGGGGAGGGGGGGGGGACAAGGCTATGCTGCTCGTGATGATGACGCCGTTCCAGATAACACCGAGCGGCTTACATGCACGAGCCTTGTAAATATCTTGTATGGCATGACTGGCGGTGGTGGTGGCGGTGAATAATCCTGGAGTTTTGCAGTAATGAAGAAAATCACAAAGTGTGTATTGATTTTAGCCTTGTTTATCTGCAGTGTAAAAAAACGTATTGCAATGTGAGGTTATAGTGCATGTACAAGGTTGTAAGTTATAAGGAGTGAAGTGTTGACAGTGTTAGAGAGACAGTGATGGCGATACAGTGGTTGTGGTGATGCGGAAGGTCATTGAGGTGAATAAATGACCACGGAAATGGCGCCGCAAGATATCAGGAAGCCACAAGTGATGACCTATTAAGAGCTTCATACATTTCTCACAACATGTTGGTCCGGGTGGGCAGCTGAGCCTTGTGATATGCTAGATAAAAGGCAGTTAAGAGTACACCTCAAGCACTATCGTTCCCTCCATTTGTAACCAGAAAGTGGGCTACTGTAGACGTTTTTTTTTTTTTACATCACCAAGGGCTGGCAAAAAAACGAAAAAAACGAAAAAAAAAAAAAAGAGGTAACAATGGGTAGTGACCGAGTGAGGGTAGTGACCGAGGTGGGTGTTTTCTTTTTTTATTCAAATAATTCCTCAAAACTATTTATATTCTTCTACTTACAGAGTTATGCAGTTCAATGATTTCACATTATATCACTGGCCTATCATATTCCGTTCGTAAATTTAGTTAAATTCTACATTTTTCTCTGTATTAAGTAACACATGGATTCCATATTCATCTTCTTTGTTGCATTGCACGCTAGCTTTTTACCCTAATCCATTTTCAGACCCAGCTTTCTCGAGCTATAGTCATCCTCCCTCTCTCATCCTTCCTTATCGGCACTCGATCTTCTTTTGACTACATATTTCCATCCTTCTCTCCCTTCCCCCTTCTACACCCCTCTTAGTACCATCCTCCCTCCCTTTACACCCCTCTTAGTACCAACCTCCCTCCCTCTACACCCCTCTTAGTACCAACCTCCCTCCCTTTACGCCCCTCTTAGTACCATCCTCCCTCCCTCTACACCCCTCTTAGTACCAACCTCCCTCCCTCTACATCCCTCTTAGTACCATCCTCCCTCTCTTTACAGCCCTCTTAGTACCAACCTCCCTCCCTCTACACCCCTCTTAGTACCACCTCCCTCCCTCTACACCCCTCTTAGTACCATCCTCCCTCTCTTTACAGCCCTCTTAGTACCATCCTCCCTCCCTTTACACCCCTCTTAGTACCATCCTCCCTCCCTTTACACCCCTCTTAGTACCATCCTTTGAATTGCCCCTCAAGTTATATTAAAACGTCCCCCGGAACGATTAGTGTTAGTGGTAGTTGTAGTTAGCATACTTCATATCCTCTCTTTCTTCCCTACGAAGCTTCCATGTTCCAATCATGTTCCTATCTTCTTTAGGGGCAGGGCAGTTTTTTCTAACTGTTCTCTTATATGTAGTTTGATAGTTAGTAGTATGTATTACAGCAGATACCCTCGTTATAGACCAATTGGTCTCCTGGTATCTGTCCTTCCTATGTATTCCTATGTATCCTCCGTACTGCTCCTTCAACCATTGCTCCATCGTCATCGTCCCTCCTGCACTTTCCCCCTTGGCTCTTTCCCCTCTCTCCCCCTCCCGCCTCCACACGCCACACATGCTACTCACAGCTGCTATACTGGCGTCGAGCAGCACCGGTTTAGCACCCTGTACCCCCGCCTCCTACCCTCAGCGTTTTCTGATAAGACCGCAAGCCTCACACAGCAGCTCCTGGCGCATTAATCTTCATTTGCAGGTGCTCAGAAATCAGCTTCATTAAGGAGAGTGGACTTTTAACCGGTCCAGATGGCGCCAACGGCAAAGGAACCAGTCAGCGGGCAACCTCCTTTTGACCAAAATGAAGGAGACTGTCAGTGGGTAAAGGCACTAATGCGATAAGAAAAAAGTTGGTGTATTGTCTAGGTGTTGTCAGATCTCGGGTGGCTTGACAAGATCCTGTTTGGGGAAGGTTCGACGCAGTAGAATTTAGGTTACCTCTTTCACCTTAAATTCTACTAAGTTTGGTTCGACGCGCCGAAAAGGATGCGTCCGATCCCCAGCTCAGAGAGAGCGGCCTCGAGGACCCAAAGCCTTTAGAATTAAGTTATTCTAATTCTAAAGGCTTTGCGAGGACCTATGGCGGACATACGGCAATGGCAGGGCAAGTGACACTCGAGCTTCGGGGTTGTCTTCTTGCAAGGAATCGTAAATTATCTCGCCATCCTGCTTTCGATACAAATTCCTTCACAGGTTTATCCAAAGACTATACAGTATACAATGTCATAGTCTTTGGTATATCATAAAAAATCATTCCCTTCGTTTCCAAGTAATGCATAAAAATAACGTAAACTATCTATTGTTATGCTTGACGTTGATAACTACAAAGGAGAGAGATTACCTGTCCATCTGTATACCTAATCAAGCTTAATTAATTTACCCTCAGTCTCACTCCTTGTCCCCGCTGTTTTTCTGTTTTTCTCTGGCCTAAAGTGAAGCAGGTAGCCAGGTGGGTGGGCGTCCTCCTGATACCTTGTCCTTATTATGTATGCTTCCATCAAAATTCAAGCGTTGCATAAATGTATTTTTCCTCGGCAATCAAACTTCAGGAAGAGAGAGGTCGGTGGCGAGCCAATCTTTTACCATTAAGAGAAAAAACTACGTACTTCTGAGGAATAACTGTGGCCAGCGGAGGAAATATATCAAGGTTCCCACGAAAACAAGTGAGAATTTACCCAGCGATAAGGCGATGTGAGCGGCATACCCTGACCTACCTTGACGCGTTATCAGCGGGACGCACCACGCACGCCTACGCACAGAGGTAAACAGTCACACGTCAATACGGTGGCGACGCGGTGACGTGGTGCCATTGACGTGATGGACTTACATAAGCTGCAGATAACCTCATTTTTTCATATAGTGTTTTTATTACCTTATTATTCTTGTAACGTGGCATTGTTCACGGTGTCCCTGATAGCGTGTTGCAAAGGTGCCTGGTTGCATTTGTTCTGCTAAATCCATATGACATTAATGTACATACAGCGTTAACATTGATTTCTTTATTGATTCAAATATGCTTAAAACATAGAAAATACGGACTAAACCGGAAAATACGAACTCTGTCCCTGAAGTCACGCCGGCAAGGGTGGGTGCGGGCTGGCTAGGACAGGTACAGTACCGTGTCTGCTTTCGCTCCAGTGGGGACGCTTTTGTACCGTATATACAGACGGGTTGCAGGCGATGCTTTGCACAAAATCAACACGTTAGGCTGGGGAGTTGAGTTAAGTGAGAGGTTAAGGAGAGGACGTGGTGATTGTGACGCCAGCAATGCCTATCCATTGTTATTCCTATCTTCTTTCTCTTTATGGTATACAATCGGATATAAGTTCTTCGACCCAATCTCTTAAGACTGTGACTCCTCTCAAGCAGACAACCGAGAAAACAACAGCTTTAAATAACAGAAATCAGCGTATCCACGTATAACGTATATTCACCGTAAGTAAGTAATATACAAGTAAGTTTGAGTAACAAAATATTCCTCACAGCACTCACCTCTGCACACAGGCGGCAATTATACCATCACACACGTGTATCTCGGCGCTGTAGTGTCTTGCGCTGAGGCCAATCTGTACGTACAAGCCAATACTTAGAGAAAAAAGCTGGACTGACTAACGAAGGAAATGATCAAATACAAATTACATATTTTTGTAGTATTCCTAGACTACAAGATTCGCGGGCTGACTTAATAGCTTGATTTCTTTTTCTTTTACGTGAGAAATAGTAGAAAAGACTTCACATGCAAAATATAAAACATCCAGAACAATAAGGTACGTTTTATTTTCCCACGGACCCTACTGATATCTTGGCCAAACATTGTCAGGTATTCTTGCTATAACGGGAA
>JACEEZ010020709.1:573878-576378 GCA_016584305.1 Chionoecetes opilio | reverse complement strand
AATATTATTATTATTAATATCAAAAACAATATCAATAACAATATAAATAACACCGCCACGGATGAGTACTACCTCACTGAGCACAACAAACAAACAAACAAGTCGGCACAAAACAAGCCAGCATTATCATCATCACAATAATTACGATAATGCAGATGAAACCCTGGCCAGGAAGTGGATTCAGAGAGTACGTAATACACAACATATTCACGCAAATATTCTCTTCTCTTCCTCCCCCCTTCTACTTTCTACTATCCCATCTTGCTATCTTTCAATCTTTTCCTTTTCATTCGTACTCGTATTCGTAAGCTTCAAGCAGACCGAGTGAATGACGCTTCTCGGGTAGCTAACAGTGTTCTCCTGCTACCTCATGTAAGACTCCCTGGATGGTGTTTAGTTCCCCCTGCGCACACCACACACGGGGAGTTGGGACGCGGGCAGGGCGGTAGCGGCGAGGGATTCATGGTGGCGGAGACCAGAGATTGAGAGATGTATTTATAGATGATAGATAGATGATATTGATAGATTGGTAGTCGATCTTGGTGGAGGGGATGGCAAGAACGGTGAGCCAGAGAGAGCGAGTGTGAGGCCTGACGAGGCTGTGGGCATGTCGTGTGGGTGGTGGAGCAATTGACCCCCCCCCCCCCCACCTCTCTCTCTCTCTCTCTCTCTCTCTCTCTCTCTCTCTCTCTCTCTCTCTCTCTCTCTCTCTCTCTCTCTCGTCAGTTTTTCATGATGTGGATTCAAGGGTGGAAGCGTGAAAAAAGGAATGGGTATGTGTACTATGTGAAGTAAACATGATTTGACGTACATTTCTGCTTTGACTACAGAAGTTCTACGAAGAAGCAGCGACGCACAATGGTGTGACTCTTTCTCTTTTCCATTGTTTGGCAGTGTTGGAATGGCTGAGCGTGTGTGTAGGTACTGAGGAATGTAGGTACTGTAAGTTTACCAAGCAAGGGTTATGAGTTCCTGTATGCCGGGAAAGGAAAGATATGAAGGAATGCTGAACTATTATATTATACATTGCAACGCCGTATGGTGAAAAAAAAAGGAAGCGTGTATTTACGTAGTTGTATTTACCTAGTTGTATTTCACAGAGCCTGAGCTACATTCGTATGGCCCCGTCTCTATATCTACATTTTTTTTTGTGTGTGTGTGTGTGTGTGTGTGTGTGTGTGTGTGTGTGTGTGTGTGTGTGTGTGTGTGTGTGTGTGTGTGTGTGTGTGTGTGTGTGTGTGTGTGTGTGTGTGTGTGTGTGTGTGTGTGTGTGTGTGTGTGTGTGTGTGCAGGCGCTGTGCCCTGGAAAGAACAACATTATTGGAGGAGGAGGAAAAGTTAAATAGATGCGACTCGTGCAGGAACCTAACATGCTTAAGCCGACAGAAGTTTCCCTCGTGTCCCCCAGTGAGCAGGACGTCGCTTAGTGTTATTTCCAGGTGGTGTGTGAGGCTGGCAGGAGGGGGGGGGGGGAGCAACACCAACACCACCACCGCCAGCACCACCAACTTGCTGCTTCAGGGGTCGGTTATAAGGCCATGTCTATAGAGGACTTATTGATTATGCTTTCCTGGGAGTATGGTGTATTTCTGGGAGTATGGAGTATGGTGTATTTCTGGGAGTATGGAGTATGGTGTATTTCTGGGAGTATGGAGTATGGTGTATTTCTGGGAGTATGGAGTATGGTGTATTCAGGGATGTCAACAAGAAAATAAAAAAAACTCTGAAATAAAATAATAGGGCGACCAACTCATCCGAGCGCAGCGAAGCTGACCGAGCGTAGTGAGGGAACCTCCCAGCTGGGGGTTCTGGGGGCGCTGTAAGCCCCCCTAGATTTTTTTGTAAATTTCATGCTCTGAAATAGTTTCTGAGAGGTCCTTGGTTATAATATCTATAATAATTTCTGGTCTCAATTTTGTCTGTTTTTGTGTATATGTATATATAAATGGTATATCATGCAACTTAAATTGTGAGATGTATATGAATTATTAACCATTTTGACATGATAAATGAAATATTAACTGTTTCCGTTGGAAAAGTATTAACACAACAAAATATTTGTCATTTATATTAGTCAACTTTATCAATTATTTAGGCGCTATATAAATGTAAAACAATAAACAATAAACAATTATTCTTGCACATATGACATGCCAATACATGCATCTGCATGATGAAACTGAATCAATTGCCAATTTACTAACTTGTATTGTAATCACTATTTTGACCATCATGATCATACCTTACCTGCCCAGTAACACATGCACACAGTCACACCTTAATTGCCCTGTTGATAACAAATTGTATAAAAACAAACATACAAATCACACTCTACACTATTGTCAGAATATCCATGTCATCTTGTTCACTCGTATAAAACAATAAGAACATGTCATGCAGATAGTATTAACTTCCCGCTAGGCAGCCCAAAAATGTTTCGTGGTCTGTGCTGGATCAGTGGCCAGGGTCAGCTTCGGCTGGGCAGCCAACTATGTACACC